>JAJEJO010000846.1:628534-675953 GCA_020662805.1 Glaucomys volans
TTTTTTTTTTTTGCGGTGCTGGGGATTGAATCCAGGGCCTGTGCTTGCGAGGCAAGCACTCTACCAACTGAGCTCTGCCCCCAGCCCTCAATTTATTAAGAAATAAGAATCTGTGTCCATGAGAGTTTATTGCCAACATGAACACTGTTTGTGGTGGCAGGAAAAGAAGTTGAAAATGTAGTTCTACACAAATGGAAAAGTACTTAGCAGTTCATTTAGTTGTATTTAATCCTTGTAGCAATTCTATCAGATAAGTGCTAATAATTTTACAATGGAAGAAACTGAACTTAGGTTAAATAATTTGCTTGTGGTTTCACAGTTGATTAAACTGGGGAACTGCCTTCACACTTGGGTCCTTCTGATTAAAGGTCAGAATCAAGTAGGGTGGATTCATCCTTTTCATCTATGAAAAAGTACATTGCCAGAGTTCACTAATGACATTCTTGCCAGATTCCAGGAATAGATTGATGGTTTTTGTTTTTATGGTCTTTCTCAGCTGCCGGCAGAGTTGATCACTGTTTTCCTCAATCTTTAATGTTATTTTCGCTAGTTTTTCCTTGAAATTATAATAATGAAGCACAAGTTCTCTCCCCCTACCCCAGTCTGTCATGGACCAGGTAATGATGACAATGATAATAAAAATGGAGCGAAGCTGGGTGCAGTGGCACAATAGACCAAGAGGCTTATGATGATGAGGCAGGAGCATCACAAGTTCAAGGCCAGCCTCTGCGACTACTGTTTCAAAAAATTAAAATGGCCTGGAGATGCATGTACTTAGTATGAATGAGACACTGGATTTCATCCCCAGCACTTCAAAAAGATGAATGGAATGGAAACTGTCCTTAATAATAGTCACATGGGACTGGGGTTGTGGTTCAGTGGTAGAGCACTTGCCTAGCATGTGTGAGGCACTGGGTTCGATTCTCACACCACATACAAATAAAGGTCCATGAAAAAAAAAACAACTAGAAAAAAAATTTTAAAATACAGTCACATTTGCAGGGGGACAGGCAGTGCTGGGGATGGAATTCAGGGCCTCACGCATGCTAGGCAGGTTTTGTACCACTGAGCTACAATTCATACCCCCCCCCCCCCAATTCATAACCTCATTTAAAAAATGGTACCTACTTCAGCTCTCTGCTTCTTGATCACCATAATGCAAGCTGCTTCCCTCTGCCACCCTCTCCCACCTTGATGTTCAGCCTCACCTTGAGCTCGTAGGAATGGAACCAGCCTTCTATGGACTAAGACCTCTGAAACCCTGCCATGAGGTGAATGGATTTTCTGTGCATTCCCTTCTACCATGATGCTGACATGGAGGCACCAACCATGGCACTTCCTCCATTAATCAGTTTATGCCAGATATTTTCTCATACCAAGAAAGCTTACTAAAACAATGACTTTGGAAGATAAATTAGATCTTTACTATTTTTGGATAATAGCTGGTACAATGGGAGCTCAGTACAAAAACTGGAAACATTTGATGTACAGAAAGTAGATCAGCTTTAGGTTGCTTGTAAATTACATGGCTGAGGATGCTGAATTTTTTTTTAAAGACATGGAGAGTTAAAAGGGAGTCTAAAATGAAGGGAGTTATGTGTTTAAAACAATTTTTCTTAATTTCCAGATTTCCTAGGATTGTCTAATGCTTCCACATATAATGATCTGCTTGATCTCAGGTCTCAAATTCCAAGCTTTTATCACCATTTATTGCTGGATATTAGATAGATATTTTATTTTTGAAAATCTGTGACATTGTCTAAAACAAAACTGATTTATAACATTACATTTATGGAAGTAAAAAATATTCCTCATTTCAAATACCCAACTAACAAATGAAATCTTAAATGACAGTTGGAGAGCTTAGAGAGCTTTAGAAATTATATATAGAATAATTGGACAAGTGAAACACAATACATAGATAATCAGATAAAAACATTCTAGTGTTTTTTCTCAATAATTGTCTTCCTAGCCTAGACACAATCTTCAGATTGTGTGTATTTTGTCCTTTCTTTCATTTTCAACTTGGGATACCACTTTTGAATGAACAACTATTGAGAACTTTATACAGCATGGTGCTTCTCTAAACGCTCTTATCATTAAACTCCTGTTGGAAATTTTTAATTGAACTATTTTTTATTTTTTTATTTTTGCAGTGCTGGGGATTGAACCCAGGGCCTTGTGCGTGTGAGGCAAGTACTCTACCAACTGAGCTACATCCCCAGCCCTAACTGAACTATTTAAACTTAAATTGTGCAATGGACATGTTTATTTTATTTGTTCCAATAAGTAGTTAATAAGAAAAAGTACCTGCTTCAAAAACTAGCTAAAAGGGGCAGGGCTTGTGGCTCAGTGGTCGAGCACCTGCCTAGCATATGTCAGGCACTGGGTTTGATTCTCAGCACCACTATAAAGAAAGATACATTGAAAACTAAAATATATATATATTTAAAAAAAACTGGTTAAAAGGATTCATTGAATCAGTATGCTGCAGTGCTGGGCATATACTAATTGCTGTATGTTTGCTTATTTTTTTTTTGTGGTGAGGCATTTGAGATTTATCCTCTTGGCTCTTTGTTTTTTTGTTTTGTTTTGTTTTTTTGGTACCAGGGATTGAACCCAGGGGCACTCCACCACTGAACCACATCCCCAGCCCTTTTTTCTATTTAGAGACAGGGTCTCACTGAGTTGCTTAGGGCCTCGCTAAGTTGCTGAAGCTGGCTTTGAACTCAAAATCCTCCTGCCTCAGCCTCCCAAGTGCTGGGATTACAGCCATGTGCCACCATGCCCAGCTCCTTTTGGCTCTTCGGAAATATACATTGTTATTAATTGAAGCCACCCTGCTGTGCTGAGTGCAGTGGCATATACCTGTAATCCTAGTGACGAAGGAGGCTGAGTCAGGATGATTGCAAGTTCAAGGCCAGCCTTAGCAATTTAGTGAGACCCTGTATAAAAAGTTAGGTAGGGGCTGGGGATGTAGCTCAGGGATAAAGCAGCACCCCCCCACATCCAGAAAAAGATTCCTCCCGTCCAACTGAAACTTTGTACCCTTTATTTCATTACTGTTTTTGGTATTGGGGACAGAATCCAGGGGTGCTTTCCTATACTACATCCACAGCCCTTTTTAAAAATTTTTTTGAGACAGGGCCTGGCTGAGTTGTGGAGGGCTCAAACTTGTGATCTTCCTGTTCCATTCTCCTTAGTAGCTGGGATTATAGGCATGTGCCACTGTATCTGGCAAAATTCTGTGCTCTTCACCCTCACCATATTCCTTCCCTGCCCACCATACCTCAGCCAATGGTAGTCACCATTCTACTGCGTTCTGCTCTTTTAGATTACACATATAAATGAGTTTGTGTGGTATTTGTCTTCCTGTGCTTGGCTTATTTCATTTAGTGTGCTGTCTACCAGATTCATCCATGCCATTGCAAATGACAGTATCTCATGGACCTTCCCTCTGAAAAAACCCTCCCTCAGAACTTGATATCTCCTACCATGATTCTTCCCTTGGCAATCTGAGGGTCAGGGACCAGCCTTAGGGCCTTCGAAGGCTGGACACAGGCAGGAGTGCTTCCTCCTCCATGGGAAAACAGTGCTCTCTCTAACAGAATAAATGAGAAGTTTTTTTTAACATGCGCAATATCAGGCAACATGAGTTTTTCAAGAATTCCTTTATGTTGTATTTGTGCCAAGGTATGGAACAGAAAAAGGTTTTATTCTCAGGGGACTAGTAGAACATGGGGGGGAAATGCATCCCTTTGTCCCTGGGTGGTGTAACCTTAAATATCAAATGAGGTGTCTAGGGACCAAGATTCAGTTCTGGCCCCCTTCTCTGATGTCTGATGGATAATCGTGGCTAAGATAATTTCATATTGACTGGCTTGCTTTATATAGTCAAAGGATTTTCACAACCATTTCCCTTTTTGGCTCCTTCAAAGAGTTCATTGTCTGGGGTGTAGCTTAGTGGCGAGCACATGCTTAGCATACATGAGGCCTTGCATTCAATCCCCAGCACTGCAAAATTTGAAAACAAAACAAAGCAGTGAAGCAGGGCTGGGGTTGTGTCTCGGCGGTAGAGTGCTTGCCTAGCATGTGTGAGGCTCTGGGTTTGATTCTCAGCACCACATATAAAAAATAAAAATTAAGGTCCATCAACAACTAAAATATGTTTTAAAAAAAAAAAAAAAAAGCAGTGAAGTAACCACATCTCATCCACAGCAAACTGAATCCGAGGAGGTGTGTCATTTGATCAAGAGCAGCTGTGGCCCAAGCCCTGAGCTGGGGTCTCCTGCTCAGCATAATCACCATTTACCATGGTGATTATCAGGCTAGGTCTGTCCTGATGGATAGAACAGAGCTGCCAAGAACTGTCTGTGCTTCTAGACTGAATACTGGCGGGGCGGGGCACGTGCACACAGTCAAATGCATGCACCGGAGCTTGGTGACAGACTTAGGAAGTCAGTCTTTTACTAAAAGTTGTTCTGAGTAGAAAGCTTTGACAGTGAGGAAACTGCAGTGGATGGAGCTGAGGTAACTCACAGACCCTTAATGCAAATTCCTACTTTTCTCTGGAAACTTGGGGGTTTGGCGGCTATTCTCAAAGCTTCCCCTTCATGAACAAAGATGGAAGGAGGGGATGAGAAGGGTACTGATGGGAAGGGGTAGCAACTTCAGCCAAAATAAGGGATCCACCAGAACTACTGCGGGATTAGCACAGCTGCTCAGGCGCTTCAGTGGGATGTGGAGGATGCCTGTGGATGTGAAAGTAAGTCTCAGGCTGGGAGGACAGCTGTTCTAGTGTGGGGCTTCAGGGGGTCCTGTAAAACCACCCTCTCCCCCTGATGCCCTTAACCTCCAAGAAGCTGCAAGTCCTGGCTGAAGACAATTTAGGGTTTTATCTTGGGGTTTGTCTTCAGTTGTGCAAATGTGCAAAAGCCCCAGGGAGGGCTGGGACCTCAGGCTCTCAGTGGCCTATAATTTTGGGATCCTATGGTGGAAAAGGGATGCTTGCAACTCTTGGGCCCTTGCTCCCATGAGAGACCGGGGTCCCAGCTGCTTTGCATAGCAGCTGGCATCCAAGGGCACCTGTGGCAAGTCATTCATTTTGGATGCACAGAACAGATAGGCTGAACTCCTTATTGACAGAGCTACTCAACAAGGAGTGATGACTTGCAAGACAGGAAGTTTTGAAAAGGTACCTCAAGTGAGAAAATGAAAAGTGCTTGGTGCTTGGAAGGCTGAGCTGGGAGGAGATGCCGCCTTTCGCCTTAGGGGATGTAGTGTGTGTGCATCTTGAATGTCAGGATTTTAAAAATTAACTCCTCTCTAAGGACTCCTTAGGGCCAGGAAATGTCTCAGGGAGCGAGAGGACAACTCAGGGCTGCCATGGGGAGGTAGGAGGAAGGAAGGTGGCCTTAAAGACCGACTTCCTGGCTGAGAGCCAGCTGGGTGGTCTTTGGGGTGCATGCTGCTCCACCACCATCATCTCAGGACACAGCCCTTTAAACACCAGCCTGAGATGCTCAGCAGAGCAGGGAAAAGGAGGGATGACCAGCAACTGCTTGGGGAAAGGACGTAGGGATGCCCCAGCTTAAGTGCAGTGTCCTGAAGTGGGTAGGTACATCTTCCCTTCGCACTGGAGTCAGAAAACCAAGGGCATGCTCCCTTCCAGTGCCCTCTCCTCACTGACCTTCAGGGTTCGCTCCATAACTGACTTCAGCAGAGACAGGTGCCTCTGTCAGGTGAATGACCATTGCTCACTGGGGGCTGAGACACCTGAGGCCAAGGGGCCCTGGCCTGCTGCCTGCTCTGGACTCCTCCACTCTGCCTGGCCACCTTTATGTGTTTAGTAGTGAAAGCAAGGGTCATTCCCCGGCCTGCCCCAAGCTCTGACTGCTCTCTGGCCATATCTTAGGGAAGAGGTAACACAACACTAGTTTTATAGTCCTCTGTGAGTCAATTTAATTTCAATTCAGAAGCGATTTCTGGTCCAGCAGATATTTTGATGTTTTAGAAATTGTAAGCATTGCTCATATTCTTACAGTCATATAGGGTGTCACATCAGCCACCCGCACAGCCGCCACTCGGGGTTCCTGGCAGTCCAGCAAGACGCTGTTTTTGGTATTTAGGGACTTGCTCCCCAGTGCAGACCCGAGGTGTGAATGTTGGGGAACAAAATGATAAGAGCATTTTGTTTTTTTCATGGCAGGCTTTCTCCCATCTCCCTGCCTGAGCTGCTTCAAACTTACAGAATGTTCCAAACATTCTCTCCCGCTCTTCCTTCACTACCTTCTTCAAATTGAGAAGCAAAATCCAGGGAAAGCAGTTGAAGTGGCAGGATTGGGCATCAGGCAGAAAAGATGGGAAATGCAAACCTTGACCTTCCCCTGTCCAAAGTCCTGGTTTTATTAAGGATCAAGGGGCTGGGGCTGTAGCTCAGTGGCAGAGCACTTGCCTTGCATGTGTGAGGCACTGGGTTCGGTCCTCAACACTACATAAAATAAACAAGTAAAATAAATGCTTTCTGTCCATCTATAACTACAAAAAAATTTAAAAAATAATAATAATCAAGGAAGATGGTGTTGTTCCCTTTCCTTGGAGTCTGGTGTGAGTCAAGACAAAAGTACTGTCCATTCAGGCTAGAGGGATCAGGCACCAATGGCAAGGCTGCGCTCGGCCACACAGGGGACACCGGACACCTGACTGCCTGTGCTTTCCAAGCTGGCTTCACCACAGACTCAGCAGGTGCAGTGGCTCTTCTCACTTGGACCCTGGGCGATAAGAACTGGACTGGAATCTGGGGGCAAGCCGTGCTGGCCGCTCTCCCCATACAGGTGCAGGCTGTTGCGGGCGATCAGCTCCTTGGCCATCAGCACGAAGACTTCGTCTATGTTCTTGGATTCCTTGGCAGATGTCTCCAACACCGCCAGGAGGCCGTACTTCTCAGCCAGCGTGCAGGCATCCTCGAATAGGACATGCCGCTTTTCCCACATGTCGCATTTGTTTCCTGAATGTGAAAGACAAGCAGACATTCCACTGAGTGGTCTTACTTTTCTCCCCTCCACAAATGAACAATTATTTTTTTGTGGCGCTGGGATGGAACCCGAGGCCTCTCATATGTTTAGCAAGTGTTCTACCATTAAGCTATGTCCACAGTTCTCAAAGCGAGCTTTACAAAGAGCATTGTAGGTCAGCACTAGCACACGTACACCCATTCACAGATTGTTAATTGAGGGCAAATGTACTGAAAGTGAAACCAGGGATGGATGGAAGTGGAGCCACTCCAGTGACTGGGAGGCTAAGGTAAGAACATCACAACTTGTAAGCCAGCCTCAGCAACTTAGTGAAGCCCCAAGCAACGTAGTGAGACTCTGTTTCAAAAAAATAAGGGCTGGGGATGTGGCTCAGTTGTCAAGCACCCAGGATTCAATCCCCAGTACCAAAAAGGTGGTGGAGGGGACAGGAGGAGTGTGTATTACTGGCTGGAATGGGTGGAACCGTCTTTAGGGGAACTGTCACTCCTCCCTGACAAGAAACAGAATGGACCAGAGTGCCTCTGGAGTTCCCTCTTCTTAAAGTCTTGCTCCTCTTTTCACTCATTTCCCCACAAACTACAAAATATTGGATGCTGTGAGATGGGCCCCATCTAGATGGGGAGATGGTGATCAGGATTTGTTGGGTTGGAGGTGCATACTGAAGGACTTTTTAATTTTTTTTAAAGCTATAATTTACATATACTAGCATGCACAAACTCAAGAGTTTTGTCAAACTGCATCTGCCTTTATTTTTTTTTTAATATATTTTTTTAGATGTCAATGGACCTTTATTTTATTCACTTATTTATATGCGGTGTTGAGACTTGAACCCAGTGCCTCACACATGCTAGGCAAGTGCTGTTCCACTGAGCCACAACCCCAGCCCTGCATCTGCCTTTATAACCACCAGCCCCTGCAGGATGTGGGACGTTTAATTACCCCACGGATTTCCAGGAGAGACTTCAGGAGCGAGACCTAGGCTGGCCCGTAGAAGGAAACATACCTTGGCGCTTTTCTTCGATGCCTATACTCGTTAGATTATCTGACCTATTTCTGTGAGGCAGGAATGTGGAAGAAAAATTATTTTCCCACAGGATTCATTCCTCCAGACATCAAGATTTACCACAGCTGGGCTGCGGCTGTGGCTCAGTGGCAGAGCGCTTGCCTAGCATATGTGAGGCACTGGGTTCGATCCTCAGCAGCACATAAAAATAAAGGTATTGTGTCCATCTACAAATAAAAAAATTTTGTTTTTAATTATCACAGCTGGGAGCAATGGCACATGCCTGTAATTCTAGCAACTGGGGAGGCCAACACAGGAGAATCACAAGTTCCAGGCCAGCCTGGGTAACTTAGTGAGACCCTATCTCAAAATAAAAAGGCCTGGGGGATGTAGCTCAGTAGTAGAGTGCCCCTGAGGTCCACCCCCAGTACCACAAAGAAAGAAAAAAGATTTATTACAAAACTGGGCTGGAGGTGTGGCTCAGTGGCAGAGCACTTGCTACAATGTGTGAAGCCCTGAGTTCAACTGCCAGCACCCCATAAGAATTAAAAGAGTGTTGGGGCTGTAGCTCAGTGGCAGAGCATTTGCCCACTATGTGTGAGGCACTGGGTTTGATCTTTAGTACCACATAAAAATTAACAAAATTAAGGCATTCTGTCCACGTACAACTATAAAAAAATTTAAAAACGAATTAAAAGAGAGAAATTGGCTTTTTTCACTTAGCATAATTCCTTTAAGATCCATCCAGGTTGTTGCATGCATTGGTAGTTCATTTGTTCTTTTTTTTTTTTTTTTTTTTTTTTTTGCGGTGCTGGGGATTGAACCCAGGGCCTTCTGCTTGCAAGGCAAGCACTCTACCAACTGAGCTATATCCCCAGCCCCATTTGTTCATTTTTAATGTATTAGTAATAGTTTTTGTTGCTGAGTAGTATTCCATGGTATGGATGAACAGATGTTTTATCATCATGAACTGATTCTAATTTACTTATGTATTAATTATAATTGCTTGTTTTAGATTTTGGATTTTTTTTGGGGGGTACTGAGGATTAAACTCAGGGCTCAGGGGCACTTAACCACTGCGCCTCATCCCCAGCCCTTTTTTTGTATTTTATTTAGAGACAGGGTCTCACTGAGTTACTTAGGGCCTTGCTAAGTTGCTGAGGCTGACTCTGAACTCGTGATCCTCCTGCCTCAGCCTCCTGAGCCACTGGGATTACAGGTGTGCACCAACGCGCCCAGCCTCCATGGGCTTCAGCGGAGCATGTAGGATCTAACTGTAGCCTAGTGGGTTGGTGCAAAGGATTATTACACAAATCATGCAAAAGAATAAATGACACCTGCATGCAACAAAGTGGATGAAACTCATTACAATATTGAGGGGAAGAAGCCTAGACAAAAAAGACGATTCCATTTATATAAAGTTCAAAGGCAATAGCAGAACAAAACTGCAGTATTTAGGAATATGCATTTAGGTAGCAAAATGATAAAGAAAAGCAATGGTTGCCATAAAAGTTATGTTGTGCTCACCTGGGGAGCAGAAAAGGGGAACAAATGAGAGGGGCATGAGGGGAGCTGGGGAGGGACTGGCAACGTTCTCTAGCGCCGGCCTTTTATCGAGTCCTTAGCACTAAACTAAGTGATTTTTATGTTACCTCATTTAATCTTTTTAATGCAACAGGACGTTCAGAGTAGGTTCTAGAATGAGAGTTTCATAGATGAAGAGTAGAAATTCAGAGTAAGAAGACCAAGTTCAGACAAGGATGCAGAGAAGGAAACTGAAACTCCTATCTGGTCCCAAAGTCCAGGCACAAAGACATAGACGTGGCCTCAACTGGAGCTTTCGAGAGCCCTGACTGGACTCTATCAGCTGCTGGAGAACAGTCATAAAGGGACTGAACCCACCAGTGGCTCTGAGAACCAGAGACTTTGGCTCAAATCCTGCTGCCCTTGTAAATAATTGGGCCAAGTCAGTTGCCTGGACACTTACCTTCCAGGACCCTCCATTGCCTCCTGTGGGCAATGAGGATGGTAGTCTGGAACTGTTAGGGTTGTGGTGAGGAGTAAATGGAATGACCCAGGAGAGAACTTCGACCAGAGCCTTCTGAGTGTTTCATGAGTGTCACGTGTACTAGTATCTTCCTAGCCCTGTCTGTCCTGCTCCCCAGGGAGGCATTGCTCATCCGGAAGCAGCTGCCCTGCAGCTTGCTGGGAACCCTGGTGTGCTCTGCAGAAGTGTCTGCTGAAGAAGAAACATGGACTCTCTCCAGGTGCATTTTTATCTTTATAATTCTTTTTTTTTTTTTTTTTTTTTTTTGCAGTGCTGGGGATTGAACCCAGGGCCTTGTGCTTGCAAGGCAGGCACTCTACCAACTGAGCTGTATCCCCAGCCCTATCTTTATAATTCTGAACTCTGTCACTGGAAGTGTCTTTATCAGAAGTCACAGTTTCTAGTCCTGAAGGGGACCTTTGAGAAGAGAGGTGGCCTCTCACTCCTTTCCAGAACAGACAAGGACCTTCTATGTGGAAGTCCCCTCCCTGTCCCACCGATGTGGGAATGGACACATTCCCTCTTTAAAAAAGGAAGGCACTAGATGTGGGGGGCGTTCCCTTCGACAGCATGCTGTGGAATCAGGGCTCTGGGTCTGAGGCGGCAGCCAAGCTGTCCAGACTCTGGGAATGGCTTGTTATTCAGGGAGGAGAAGGAGAATGAGTGAGGCAGCAACGTTATCCTCAAGTCTGTGCATGAGACAGGGGCCAAGGTGGGAGTCAGGACAGAGATGGGGTGTGGCTCAGAGGTAGAGCATTTGTCTAGCCTGCTGGAGGCCCTCGGTTCCATCCCCAGGACCCCACAAAAAGAAAGAAAAGAACATAAAAAAAAAAACCTCTGGCACAGACGTAAGGAAGAAAGGGTTCTAAAATACAAATCCCTTCTGGAATCATGAAATGATTATTATTATTATTATTTTTTCTTTTTTTTAGTGGTGCTGGGGACCCCTACTATTATTCCCTTCTGGAAGTAATAAAATCTGTACCAACAACATGCCAATGACCTCTTCCAGGCACACAGCCCATCCACAGATGGGCTTTGCATCATGTGACCTTCTCTTCCCCTGGGATCCAGGGACGTGGTTGGGCTGGGCTCTCTTCCAGGCCAGCTCATCTTAGTCTGGCCAGCAGCCTGGACCACGCTTTGCCATGAGGAGAAATGGGGCAACAGGCTTCCCTTGCTGAGGCTAAGATGGAAGATACTGAGAGGAGGGGGTTTTAGCTGAGCAGGCATGGCAGGATGCTTTTGGGGGAAGCAATGAGGGACTGTTCAGGTGTGAGAGAATGTGTGGGTCCAAGTTATCCTATGCATAAGAAGCAGCTCTGAGTTAGAGAAAACAGCTGCATGGTAGAGGGCAAGGGGGGAGGAAGGGCCCAGAGCCTGGACCTTGGCCCAGTCCTGAGACGAGCATCCCCATAGCCCTGCTTTTGGGTGGCCTAATTTTACTATGCTCTAGCCAGGGCTTGACTGCTTGACTTTTCCCATGCATTTCTACCTTTTACATAAGGGCATTTTTATTATTATTATTTTTTCTTTTTTTTTAGTGGTGCTGGGGACCCCTACTATTATTAATTAATTTTAAAAATTTTGGTACTGGGGATTGAATCCAAAGGCATGGAACCACTGAGCTAAATTCCCAGACCTATTTTATATTTTTATTTTGATACAGGGTCTTGCTAAGTTGCTGAGGGCCTTGCTGAGGCTGGCTTTGAACTTGCAACCCTCCTGCCTCAGGCTTCAGAGCCACTGGGATTACAGGTGTGCACCACTGCACCCAGCAAGGCCCTATTATTTGAGGAACATAGATTAAGTTAGTTCCTTCACACAAATGAACATTCTAAAAACAAATCCTACTCTTTATTAAGTGCTTACTATGTGCACTTGTAATGTACTTTACATATGATAGCATTGTACTTTACATATATTATCTCTTTCTCTCTCTCTCTCTTTTTTTTTTTTTCCTTACTGGGGATTGAACCCAGGGCCTTGCCTATGCTTATCAAGTGCTTTACCACTGAGCTACACCCCCAGCCCTTTCTTAAATTTTATTTTGAGCTGGGTCTGGTGGCATGCACCTGTAATCCCAGCAGCTCAGGAGGCTGAGGCAGGAGGATTTCGAGTTCAAAACTATCCTCAGCAAAAGCGAGGCACTAAGCAATTCAATTTATTATTAGACCCTGTCTCTAATAAATTGCAAAGTGGTTCAGTGGTCGAGTGCACCTGAGTTCAATCCCCAGTACCAATAATAATAATAATTTTATTTTGAGACAGGGTCTCACTAAGTCACCCAGGCTGGCCTCCAACTTGCAATGCTTCTGCTTCAGCCTCCTGGGAAGCTGGGATTACAGGTGTGCATCACAATGCCCAGCTCATTAAATTTTTTTTTTTCTTGCACTGGGAATTGAAACCAGGGGTACTTTACCACTAATTCATATTCCCCAGCTCTTATTAGTATTTTTTGAGACAGGGTATCACTAAGTTGCTGAGACTGGCTCAGAACATGTGATCCCCTGGGCCTCCTAAATCATTACGATTACAGGCTTGGGTACTCCCGCCTGGTTTAAGTTCTGAAAGGGTGTAAATAATCATTCAGTGAAGTCATTCTTTACTAGGCATATGCATCTGAGTGACTCCCTGGGGATCTGGGGCCACATGATGTGAACTTCAGATTCCAGTAGTACGTCCTATACAGTCGATATAGCACCTATGTGTGCGGTATGCTTGGGTCTCCCCGCCCACTCCGCTGGATGAGAGCTCTGGAGGGGTGGCGACATCTGCCTCCACACCTGCCAGTCCTGGGGGACCCAAGGCTTTGCGCAGGGCTGGCGAGCGCTCTGGCGCTGAGCTACACCCCGGCCCCAGAAACCTGCACTTTTAACAAGTTTGCACCACCTCACTCACGCTCAAATCAATCTACTGGGAATTTCTGGGCAAGGTGTTTTTTAGGTCCCGCCCATCGCTTTTAAGATTCCACGTCCCACTGTCACGGAAAACATGTGACAAGCTGGGCGCCAGCGGAGGGGACCGGTAGAGAGAGAGAGTTAAGCTCTTAGAGCACGCCCTACCGATCAGCATGATGACCAGGTTCGCCGCCCCGTACTTCTCTATCTCGCGAATCCAGTGAGGGACGGACTCGAACGTGGACTGCCGCGTGAGGTCGTAGGCGATGATGGCCGCGTGCGCGCTGCGGTAGTAGCTCTGGGTGATGGTGCGGAAGCGCTCCTGGCCCGCGGTGTCCCACACCTGCATCTGCAGAAGGACGAGCAGGGCCAGTCAGGCGTCCCCGCAACACGCGACCTCCTTCCCCTAAGGAACCGGGACGCAGTTTCCCGGGTCTCTCTCAGTGCAGTCTACCGGGCTGGGCGGGCACCTGTTCTTCCAGGTGTTCCCAGGGCGACCTGGAGGGACGTGCTTCCAGGTCTGGGAACCCCACCTACAAGATGCTTTCCCAGAAGCAGAGTCTGTTCTGACTTCTCACGTCAGTCATCCCTTGGTCCAGATTGGGGGGTTATCTTTTGAGCCTGCCCATTGATGGGGGATGGTACTGGTCGAACTTTTTAAAAAAAAATTTTTAAATTTATTATTACTACTACTACTAACTATTATTTGGTATTGGGGGTTGAATCTAGGCACTCTTTACACCTGAGCCACATCCCCAGCCCTTTTCATTTTTTAATTTTGAGATAGGGCCTCTCTAGGTTGCTTAAGGGCCTCACTAAATTGCTGAGGCTTGCCTTGAACTTGTGATCCTCCTGACTCAGCCTCCCCAGTTGCTGAGATTACAGGCGTGCGCCACGGTGCCTGGCCTGTACTTTGATTTTTTGTTTGTTTGCAGTGCTGGGGATTGAGCTCTGGGCCTCTCATGTGTGGCAAGCCCTCTGCCACCTCCAGGCCCCTTTTAAGGTATTATTTGAAAGCAAATCCCAGATTTCATGTCTTTTTTAAAAAAATTATTTTTTTAGTTGTAGAGGGACACAATATCTTTTATTTATTGATTGATTGATTTAATTTATTTAAAATGTGGTGCTGAAGATTGAACCCAGTGCCTCATACATGCTATGCAAGCGCTCTACCACTGAGCCACAATCCCAGCCCCTCATGTCATTTTTATCTGGACTTACATCAGTATACATCCCTGTAAAAGTGGATATGCCTATAATCCCAGTGACTCTGGAGACTGAGGCAGGAGGATCACGAGTTCAAAGTCAGCCTCAGCAAAAGCAAGGTGCTAGGCAACTCAGTGAGACCCTGTCTTTAATAAAATATGAAAAAGGGTTGGGGATGTGGCTCAGTGGTCAAGTGCTCCTGAGTTCATCCCTACTACCCCCCCCCAAAAAAAAAGATCCACTGATTGCATTTTCACTAACAGTTTTTTGGGGGGTGGGCAGGATTGGGGATTGAACCCTGGGATTCTTTACACCTGAGATACATACATCACCAGCTATTTTTATTTTTTATTTTGAGATAGGGTCTTGCTAAATTGCCCAGACTGGCCTCTAACTTGTGATCCTCTCGCCTCAGCCTCCTAAGTCACTAGGATTACAGGTGTACATACCACATCTGAAAAGAACATAGTATCTTGCTGCGATTTTAATTTACACTTTGAGAGTGAAGATGGGCATCTATATTTTAATCTATGAGCTTGCTGGGTGCGGTGTTGCACGCCTGTAATCCCAGCACTTGGGAGGCTGAGGCAGGAGGATTACGAGTTCAAAGCCAACCTCAGCAATTTAGCGAGGCCCTAAGCAACTCAGTGAGACCCTGTCTCTAAATAAAATACAAAGCAGGGCTGGGGATGTGGCTCAGTAGTCGAGTGCTCCTGGGTTCAATCCCCAGTACCAAAAAAAAAAAAAAAAAAAAAAAAAATTCTATGAGCTAGTACTTTTAAAGGTTGTAAAATAGTAGTTTTTTTCGATCTGTGAATTTGCCATTTTTTGTATTTGGTTTTGGTGTTTGTTCCTAGATATTTATCAGAGCTCTTTTTACATTAATAAAATTAGCAATTTGTCAGTAGCACATTGCAAGTATTTCTTTACAGTTTGTCATGTATCTTTTGACTTTGTCTATGGTATTTTTTGAGTATGTAGACTTTTTTCCCCTTTCCTTTATTTCCTTTATGGTTTCTGCATTCATGGCTTAATTAAAAGGCTGATTTTCCCCATTCCAGGGGGTATGCATGGGCTTCAGTGTTGGGAACAATGGCTAAGGAGGCAGAGCCAACCCTGTGCCCCTCTGACCTTTACTTTCTTGCCATCGATCTCTAGGGAGCGCACGGTGAAGTCCACCCCGATGGTGTTCTGCTGTGTCTCGGTGTAGACACCGGATTTGAAATGCTGAACCACACATGTCTTCCCCACATTGGAATCCCCAATGAGGATAACCTTGAACAAATAGTCAAAGTTCTCATCTGCTGCCCTGGCTGAGTTGTAGAACTGCATCACTCTGGCCACCTAGAACAGATCTGCGAAAAGAAGGGATTCAGTTTGTCTCTAGGGAGCACCCACCAGGCACCAGGCACTGGAGACCCAGCAGAAGACGAGACAGAGGCCCTCGTGACTTTTCCAGCATTCTTGTTTGTGTGGGAGAGGGATGTTAAGGACTGCAGACTGCACAAGTCCATGCTGCACCAGGTGTTGACAGTGATTTTGGGGTGCCTGCAGAATGACAAGGTACTGCTGCCGTTCGCTGGTGGATGGAGAACATCTGTTCTCCAGGTTGGAGTACTGAGGAAGCCCAGTCCAGGAGACAAGGTGCCCCACAGGCCATCAGAGAGCAGGATGGCAGAGGAAATGTCCCCAGGAGTGACCTCCCTGCCATTAATCAGAAGAGGACATGTGTATGTCAATTTCACTTGGGGGAGAAGGCCTCCGACCATCAGAGGACTGAGTGCCTGGGCAGCCTTCGACCAGGACTGACAGTTTAGGGAAGAATGAGGTGGCCTATTATTTATTCATTTACTTTGGTACTGGAGATTGAACCCAGGGTGCTTTAACACTGAACCACATTCCCAGCCCTTTTTATTATTTGTTTTGAGACAGGGTCTCACTAAATTGTTTAAGGACTCACTAAATTGCTGAGGCTGCGGCCTTGAACTTGGGGTCCTCCTGTCTCAGCCTCCTGAGTCTCTGGGATTACAGGCATGCACCACCATGGCCGGATAACTTAAAGGTTTTTAATGGTATGTTTCCCAAACTAACTATCAGACTTATCTGGGGAGATAATTAAACATATTCCCAGAACCCATCCCAGACCCATTATCTACATTTTAAAACAAAAAACAAACCCCAAACAGCACCACACACATACACACTCCTAGAGGAGTCTAATGACAAGCCAGGTTTGGGAAACGCTAATTAACACAGGCGACCACCTGAAACTTTATTCTTACCTTTAACGTCACAGTTAAAGATAACTCACTGCCTCCTGAAAATGACCCACTGTGCAGGACAGCTCTAACTTCTGCGGGGTCGAAACCCCTCTCCCTGGGATTTCAATCTGTCAACCCCAGAGCTTCTCTTGCTGTGCCCAAACCGTCAAATTCCTATTCCACATGACAGCTCATCAAATCTTTGAAGCAGAAAGCTATTTCCTCAAGGCAAACAGCCTTTAACTGTCCTTCATATGATATTGAGTTAGGTCTCCTCATCAGATATCTCATGAAAGTAAATGAAGCCTTATTCTATTTGATGGTTAAGTTTGATGCGCTAAAAAATGCTCTTGCATTATGACACCCTTCTTCATTTTCCACTGATTTATCCTCTTCTCTAACATCATAGAGAGGCACCACGGTAGCTCATGCCTGTAATCCCAGTGACTCGGGAGGCTGAGGTAGGAGGATTACAAGTTCAAAGCCAGTCTCAGCAACTTAGTGAGACCCCGTCTCAAAATAAAATGGGCTGGGGATGTGGTTCAGTGGTTGAGTGTCTGTGTTCAATCCCCAGTACAAAAAAATAAAATAAAAATGAAAAAAAAATCCAAGTCAATATCATCACACAAATTAAAATGCACACAAATATCCAGCCCAAGGTTTTAAAGGAATAAAAAAGAGTCCCATTACCTCTCTTGGATGCTTAAGAAATCACATATGGCTCAGTGATCCAGCAAACACAAGCCTTACTCGAACCACTTTTTAAATTTCCTTCTAACTTTTCAACTAAGAAAGCCATTTCACTTCCGGTCTCATCACTTGCACTTGAGTTGAAACCTTATTTCCATGTCCCCTCCTTCCCTTTCCCCCTGCAAGTCCCCAGGGTTTCCACCAAAGCCCCTGCGACTTAGCCTGTGTGCCCACAGGAGAAGCTGAGCCACCCACAACACCCCTCCTGCCCGAATCCTGTCACCTTCCTGCTTCACCTGCTGTTTACTGTCCCCCTCTCTCACCTGTGCCAGCAAGGAGGCAATGTTTTCTTCTTCTCCTGGCTTCCTTTGCAGTCCTTGGTGCCCCTTCTTCCTCCTGCCTCACTGCGTGGTGGGAACTGTAGTTCTGGCCCCAGGTATCAGGTTTTGTGGCCGAGAAAGTGAAAGGAAAGCAAGACAGTCCCTCCCACCTGCCCCGAGGAGTGAGCCACCACCGGGCACAGAGCCACAGGTGAGGCGCAGGGAGCCAGCTCCCCTTCAGCATCCACGCTGCCCCTGCCCCTTCCATTAGCCTTCTTTCATCTGGCATTTCCCTGGGTCCCCTGTTTGCCCGGACTGGGGTCGTTAGCTAACATGAACTATAGAGGTCATTAGAGGACATGAACTAAAGAAGGGTACCTAGTCTTAAATGACTTAATTGCTTTGTAGACTTGAAAAGCTCTTTTTGAGAAGTCCAAGAGAAAGGAAGTGAGCAAAGAGAAGGTGAGAGAGTTAAAAGGACTTCAAAGAAGAAAGAACTGAACAAAATTTCCATCTCACCCCCAAATTCTGCCACACTGCGAAGGTTAATTTCTAGGTCTTGGAAAGCCTCAAGCCTGTCAGTTCTCCATTGCTGGCAGTAGAAGTGTAGAGCTGTGATGAATTTCCCCTCCTCTTTCCCCCCAACAGAGTCCAGAATACTAACTGCTTCTCTGAATCGATGGTAAGATGTTTGCCAGGCCTGGAATCCCAATGATTTGGGAGGTTGAGGTAGGAGGATCTCAAGTATGAGGCCCATCTCAGCAACCTAATGAGACCCTCATCAATTTAGCAAGACCCTGTCTCAAAATAAAAAATAAACAAGGGCTGAAGATGTAGCTCAGTGGTGAAGCACCTCGAGTTCAATACCCAGGACAACAAAATAAGCTAACACACAAAACAAAAAGCAACCCCAAACCCCCTAGATTTTCTACACAAGGTAAGTATAGGACTCTAGGTGCAGGGTGACGTGTGTGGTTGTTAAACAGCACCATGGGTACCAGAAGCAAAATAGAATCAGAAACATCCTGATTGATAAAATAATGAAACTGATATGGTGTTTTCTAGGAAAGAGTCCCAAATCAACTTTAGTAGGTTGCAACCAGCATTTTTACATGAAGAGATCAGGGAAAAAATTCAGAATGTACATAATGTAATAATGGTAAGTATTGTTTTAGAAAATGTTTGGGTCGGTTGTATACATGCAGTTGTACTGGGAATGATGTAAAACGTCTTTCTTTTCTTTTCCCTCCCTCCCTCCCTTCCTCCCTTCCCTCTCTTTCCTCTCTTTCCCTTCTTTCACTGGGGATTTGACTCAGGGGTGCTCTACCACTGAAATACACCTACAGCCCCTGTTTTCCTTCCCACATATTTTTTATTGCTGCATTATTGTTGAACATACTGATGGGATTTGTTATTATATATTCATCCATGTGCACAATACAACATAATTTGCCCAGTATCACTCCCCAGCATTTCCCCCTTCCCTCCTCATCTTCTACCTCTCGGTCCAGCCCTTTTTAAATTTTTCGTTTTGAGATAGGGCTTCACTAAAGTTGCTGAGGCTGGCCTTGAACTTGTAATCCTCCTTCCTCAGCCTCCTGAGCTGTTGGGTTTACAGACATGTACCACTGTGCCTGTTATAAACTGTATATATTACTATGGGTTGGGAGTTCAAAAAGTTTGAGAAGCCAATGCTGGCAGGTAGAGCAAGAAAACAAGACACACTGCCACCCCAACAAAACAAAACAAAAACAAACAAATGAAAACCCAAGACACTGCCAAATGCTGCTCCTCTGTGGGCTGGGGCTTTGAGAGCCATCATGACACGTCCTTGACTTGGAAATCGAATGTAGGTCAGGATCTACCACAAATGCATGGGCTGGGGCAGGAAATAAACTTGTTTGATGTGAGTGTCAAGGAGGTTAGGTGCAAAATGTTTCCTCTGGTTATGGTTACTGTTAAAAAGTAAGTCAGCTGACAGACCCAGCACTCAGAGAGCACCCAGAGGTAGGAATCCAATGTTAAAATGTCCAGGTGGTCATGAAAATTTAGTCCACAGATTCTGTCTCTCCTTGCCCAACTCTCTCTCCCAAGTGACTATAAGTTGAAAGGGTGTAGTGTGCGCTGTGGGGGAATTAGGTATTCTTGCCCTGGGTGGTGATAAGAGGTTGTGTGCTTGTTATATACATGCACAAACATATACATATGTATGAGTACACACGAGCATGTATATTTACACAGATATGCATGCATGCACATATATTTTATATTCATATATACCACAGATTTCATTACATACATATATTTACCATTTTCACTTTTTTTTTTTGATACTGGGGATTGAATCCAGGGTCTCAAATGTTAGGTAAGTGCTCTACCATTGAGCTACCCCCTTAGCTAATGGGATATATGTATAATTTAAGAAGCGTATTTCCCCAACAGTTGAAAGCCCAGGAGGGCCCCGCACCCTTGCCTAGAGGGTCTCTTGCTCAGAGCCAAGTGTTCTAATGTCTTTAATCTTGCTTAAGGCTGTCGGAATGGTACACTGATTTATTAGGGCCGATGGGGTGTGGTGCAGAACTGTGTGATACTCACAGAATAATGGCCCTGCCGATATGAGCAACTACATTTTAAAAAAAAAAATTTTTGTAACTGTAGATGGACAGCATGCCTTCATTTATTTATTTATTTTTTTGGAACCAGGGATTGAACTCAGGGATACTCGGCCACTGAGCCACATCCCCAGCCCTATTTTGTATTTTATTTAGAGACAGGGTCTCACTGAGTTGCTAAAGGCCTCGCTAAGTTGTTGAGGCTGGCTTTGAACTCGCGATCCTCCTGACTCAGCCTCCCAAGTCGCTTGGATTATAGGCGTGCGCCACCACGCCCGGCATGCCTTTATTTTATTTGCTTATTTTTGTGTGTGGTGCTGAGGATCGAACCCAGTGCCTCACACGTGCTAGGCAGGAGCTCTGCCACTGAGCCACAGCCACAGCCCATGAGCAACTACATTTAATTAATTTAAGCAAAAATTTAATGCTTAGGCAGGTCAGCACGTTCAGCAAGCAGCACGTTGCTTTCTATAAAAATAAAGAATGAAATAACGGTTCTTTGAAAAAAATATCTGTCCATCAGTTCTGCCCCCAATTACATCTTAGTTTTCCCTCAAGACTTTGGTTGGCCAGCAACCCAGGCGGTGCCCGAAGCCCGGCTTCTCCGGGCCTCGCCGCCGCAGGAAGCGCCCCGCCCGCCCAGGCCGAGCGGGGGCGGGCCCTCCGCAGTCGGCAGGTGAAGCCGCGGCGGGACTACAACTCCCAGCATGCGCCGCGCTCGCGCCCGGAAGCCCTGGCCGCAGCTCCGAGGGTGAGGTGGCGGCGGGGGCGGCGGGCAGCGGCGCCGAGCGGAGAGGAGCCGAACCGGTGCGCGGAGCGGTGGGCCACAGCGGGGTCTCCTGCGGGTCTGGAGTGCGTGAGCCCCGGTGCGTGCAGCCCGAGCCCTGCTGGGGAGGGGGCCGCCCGAGGGGCTTCCCTGGACGCGAGGCGCTGCGGAGCCGGGGGTGCCGACCACGGGTGGGTGTGGCGCCGCGGGCGGGGCCCGACGCTCGCCCCCGGCGTCCCCGCGCGGGCTGCGGGTCCTGGGGCGGGCGGAGACCTCAGGGGAGCCAGGGGAAGGGCCTCGGGGACCCGCGGCCCCGTCGGAGCCGCGCGCGGCGGGGGCTTTTGTGCCCCTCGTGGACCCGCCGCGGCCCTGGAGCCCCGAGGTTCGCGCTTTGCAGGAACAGGGCTCGTCCTTTGGACCAGTGAAGGGACTTCTCAGGTGGCTGGGGAGCGTTTCGGAAAGGATGCGCAGAGGTCAGAGAGGCGAAGGGTCCATGGAGTGACTGGGTTTTGTTTCTTGGTAAGGATCATGATCTCAGTCTAGGAATTTGGTCCTGTAACTCCTCATTCTTTCCTTGCACTTATTTTCAGAGTGTTGTCTGTTTATTCTTAATTTTGACAGGGGATAATGGAATGTGTACGCTTACGTCCTGGCGTTTCTTAAGACTGTAGGCGATCTGGTGAATTACTGAACCGTTTAAAGGAAGAATAGTTCCCGGATGGGCAAAATCAGACTTTTTCCCTCCCGGTTGTTGGGAATTGAACCCAGGGCCTCGTGCATGCTAGGCAAGCGCGTCCAGAGCAAGTGGTCTACCTTTGAGCTATACCCTCAGGCTCCCCCACTACTTTTTTTTTTTTTTTCCCCTTTTCGTTTGAGGCAGTGTTTCCCAGGCTGGTCTCGACCTTGCCAGCCTGGCAAAGACAACTTAGTTGTCTTTGGATCATGTTCAAAAAAAGGAAGAATGTGGTTTTGGGAACTCTGAAATAAGATAATTTTACAGATAAATTCTAGGTATTTAACATCTGTGCTATTGAGACAATTGAAGAAGAGGGAAAATACCGAAAGATTTGAGTTCTGAATAAGAAGGATTTATGTGCTATAGGTAAAATGGCTTCCAATCAGATGTGAAATAGGCAAGCTACTTGTATAAGTGTTGGGTATTTAGGTGTTAAATTACAGTTCTGTGTGTACAGTACTGTAAAAATGTCAACTCAGCTATTCACTTAACACTTTCATAAACTTTAAAGTCTTAAACTTTGAGTATGCATAATCTTTTTCCTTTGCAAATATAAAAACAAGTCTAGGGAGTGAGGAAATTGCCTCTCCAGTGTCCTCCTCATTTAGTGTGTAAGAGAATCACTCTTACCACCAAGGTGGGTTTTTTCGCATCCTGTATGTGTACCTGTGCATCTGTGGTGTGATTATTGTAATTACTCTTTTACTCAGCTTGGCATAGTTTCTAAGCCTTTGCACATACAATATATCACGTAGAATCTAGAGGCAGATCTGGTTTGAATATGCACCACTATTCTTGAGATATTACTTTCTAGGTTGTGAATGGTGGCATATGCCTGTAATCCCAGCTACTTGGGAGGCTGAGGCAAGAGGATCACAAGTTCAAGGTCAGCTTTGGCAACTTAGTGAGATCCTATGTCAAAATAAAAGGACTGGTGATGTAGCTCAGTGATAGGGGGTCCCTGGGATCAATCCCCAGTACAGCCAAAAAAAAAAAAAAAAGAAGATATCACTTACTAATATCTTTCTTACCTATAAAATGTTGGGAGAACTGAGTGATAACCTGTGCAAAGTACCTACCATGGTGCTTGGCACTCTGTACAAAATTTAGTGTTGTGCAAAATTATTCATTCAGAACATCTTCATTGGGCTGGGGGTGTAAATCAGTGGTGGAGCACTTACCTAGCATGCACAAAAGCCTGGGTTCACTCCCCAGCACTGCAGAAACAACAGGAAATCTTTACCGCCCATTCTAAGTATTCTGCATGGTTCTGGGTTAGGGCTGTGGATTTATGACAGAAAAAGCCACTGGAGCTTATTGATAAAAAATAAACCTGTAAGCAATCAAACCAGATGATTATATTGGTAGAAATGCTATAGAGGAAAGAAACAGATGACAGAGTAGAAAATGAGGAGGACAGTATCTTGATAGGGACAATATCTTGCCTTGGTCAGGGCAAGGTGACATTTGGGAATGAAGCAAGGAAAGGAGAGGAGCCAGCCATCATAAAGAAAAGCATTTTTGGCAGCGGAACAGCAAACAAAGGATCAAAGCATGAGAGGGCTTGGCAGGTCCAGGGCTTTGGTGTGGGGACACTGTGGGGTGGGTGGTTAGGTTGGGAAGGCAGGTGGGCAAGGAATGTGGCCTGGCCAAGGACTAGGAAATACCCAGCTGCCCAGTGAGGGTCTGGTGGAATATATAAAGATTTCTTCGTGTCATGGGAGGCTGCACATACTCAGAGGAAGGTGTCATCTCTGTAGGTGCCAATAGGGACAGAACTCCAACTTCTGATATGTAAAGGAAAAAAATGTAGAATGGTGTGTGCTTGCAGGGATGTGTGTGTGAGGAGGAGGGACTCTGCTGGGATGTGGGCAGGGTATGGATTCTCCAACAGTGCCAAAGGAATGGGTCGGGCAGGGCGGATGGAAACAGGAGGGGGATTTCACTCTGCTGTTTTGTGCCTTTTGAATTTTCTACCTTATTCATATATTCCAAGTCACAAATTAATAAAATAATTAAAACAAACTCCATCCTCTCCAGTTCAACCATCTGCACAGGCGGTACCCTCTGTCATTTGGAGCCTTCTCCCACCCGCCCATCTTCAGCTCTCTGCTCCCTGCCCCTTAGCCATCCTACTTTCTGCAGAGGACTAAGTTAGACAGGCTTTGAGGGCCACACAGAGTCTGTTTTGATCTGTGTCTTGGGAAGACATCAAAGGGTTGTAAGCAGAAGGCAGTATATGTTTTAACATGTACTTGGGGCTCTTGTGGAGAGTGAGTTGTGGGTGGAGTAGGCGCAGAACTGGTGAAACCTTATTGGAGGCTGTTGCGGTTGGTTGGCAGGTGGGCAAAGCTGGCAGTTTATCTTAGGGTAGTGGCAGTGACGGGGGCAGAGTTGATTGGGATGTATTTTGCAGGTAAAAAGGAGTTGGGTTAGTAATGGGCTAGATAAGGAAGCTGCGAGAAAAGGAGAAATAAAGGGTAAGTTCTAATTCCCTTGTTCCTCTAGGAGGAAGGGTGGTACCATTTACTGAGGTGGAGGCTCCGGGGAGGGATGGATTTGGAGGGAGAAATGAAGAATCCTGTTTTAGCTCTTTGGAGGGATATCAGGTGGTCATTTGGAACCGTGGAGGGTCTGAGGTGGCACCGTAAACCTGGGGATCATTGCTACTGGATGAAGGAGGAGTGAAAGATGTTGGAAGTTTAAAAAGAGAAGTGTGAAGTTGCGTCTTGGAGGTTGAGGAAACACTTGCCGGGGAAGCGTAGTGGGCTCGCCGGCCAGTATTGCAGCCAGTTGAGGTTTGTGGGTTTGAATCTGAGAAGGAAACCTGCTTGTGATTTTCTCTGACAAAACAGACCAGGCTGGGAGAAGACAGGGAGATGGCAGCCTCTGAGTTGCTGAGGAGATGAGGCCAGGGTGGGTGTGGGAGACATGGGAAGAATGCTGAGGTCATGAATCGGGACCCTGGTTGGATTAAGTGACTGCTGGAGCATGGGGAGCATGGGGTGTTGGGCAAGCAATCTGGAAGGCACGGTGTTTGAAATGCATCCGGGGAGCTGGTGACCAGGACTGGGCTTTGCCCACCTGCTGTTTACCCAAGTGGGTTTACCCGAGCTATCCACATTGGAAAGGCAGTGCTTGGGCCGTCAGTGGATGGTGTCAGTGAGGGCATCTCACAGAATATCCTGTGAGATCTAGCCTCAGGACAGCCTGTGAGTGTCTTTACTGCCTAGGAAAGACTGGGACATGGATTTCCAAGGAGCTCGGGTCTTTTTGTTGTTGTTATTCTGTATTGGGGATGGAACCCAGGTCCTCTCATGGTACACAAGCACTCCTATCACTGAGCTACACTCCCGGCCCTTTTTATTTTGAGCCAGGGTCTCACTAAGTTGCCCAGGCTAGCCATGAACTTATGATCCTCTTTCCTCGGCCTCCTGAGTGGCTGGAATTATAGGTGTGCACCACCAGTTCTTGGAGCTGGGGTCTTTCAAGGAGGAAAATCATTTGGAAATCATTGTGGGACAAGGAAGGCATGGACCCCTTGTGACCTTGAGGCAGGTAGGCTGTGGAAAGAAGGCATGCTTCTCCTCAGGGGGCAGCTGGGTCTGTAAGAATAGAGTTCGTTAACCGGCTGTTTAAGCTTTAGAGAGCATGGTAGAAACAGGGTGAGGTGGGACAGGGGGGAAGAGCAGGACTGACCAGGCAGAAGGTGCTAGAAGCTGCTTGTGTACATTCTCTCCTCTCCTTCCAACCTCTCCCTTTTCTACTCTGCTGTTGACTTCCTTAGTATAAGACACTTTACAATCTTACTATATTTTGAGTTGGAATGAGCTCTCAAATGTATCAATAGAAAGTAGAGATTTTTTTTCTTCTGGGTACTGAGGATTGAACCCAGGGGGCTTCACAACTGAGCCCTTTACAGCCCCACCTCTTTTTTACTTTTTATTTTGAAGCAGAGTATCACTAAGTTGCCAAGGCTGGGCACTTATTTGCAGTCTTCCTGCTTCAGCTTCCTGGGTAGTTGGGATTCTAGGTGTGTGCTACCACACCAGGCTTAGAAAGTAGAATTTTAGGAATAATAATTTAGGGACTTGTTGTACTCCAAAGCAGTGTTATATAGGGGGAAATTGCTTTTTACCTGGATGTATTGCAGTGTGAAGTCATTTTGTTCTATGTATGTATGTGTGTGAGAGTGTGTGTGTTGCTGAGAAATGAATCCAAGACCTCACACATGCTAGGCAGATGCTGTCTACTACTGAGCGAATTCCCAAACTTGAAGTCATCTTTTATGTGGCATCGATTGCACTATATTAATATTGTATTCCATTCTGGAAAATACCATTTTTTAAAAAATATTTTTTAGTTGTAGGTAGAACACAGAACCTTTCTTTTTTTGGGGGGGCGGGGATCCCAGGATTGAACTCAGGGGCACTCAGCCACTGAGCCACACCCCCAGCCCTATTTTGTATTTTATTTAGAGGCAGGGTCTCACTGAGTTGCTTATGGCCTTGCTAAGTTGCTGACGCTGGCTTTGAACTCGCAATCCTCCTGCCTCAGCCTCCCAAGCTGCTGTGATTACAGGCGTGCACCACCACATCCTGCAATACCTTTCTTTTATTTATTTATTTTTTGTGTTGCTGAGGATTGAATCCATTGCCTCATACATGCTAGGCAAGCACTCTACCACTGAGCCGCAACTCCAGCGCCAAGGAAAGTACCGTTTTTAATGGTTGGTCTTCTAGGACAAAAACCAAAACAAAACAACCCCACCCACAAAAAAACAAACCAAACAAAGAAAAAACCACTTTATTACAAAAGAGCAAGCTAGTGATTGTGAAATTGCTTTAAAATATAGACCATGGCTCAGTGATTCTGGATCTTACCAGTGGCAAGGGTCTTTTGAATCCAGGGGCTGTTTACCACTGAGCAACATCCCCAGCCTTTTTAAAATTTTTATATTTTGAGACAGGGTCTTGCTGAGCTGCTTAGGGCCTTGCTAAGTTGGTGAGCCTGGCCTTGAACTTGTAGTTCTCTTGCCTTAACCTCCCTGAGTCACTGGGATTATAGGCATGTGCCATTGTACCCAGTGAGGATCTTATTTATTTATTTATTTTTGTGATAAGGGGGTGTTGAACCCAGGGCTTCTCACATGGTAGGCAAATGTTCTGCCAGTGGGCTGTATATCCCTTACCCTTTTTTGTTTTTTGTTTTTTGTTTTTGGAACCAGGGGATTGAACTCAGGGGCACTTGACCACTGAGCCACATCCCCAGCTCTATTTTGTATTTTATTTAGAGACAGGGTCTCACTGAGTTGTTTAGGGCCTCACTAAGTTGCTGAGGCTGGCTTTGAACTTGTGATCCTCCTGCCTCAGCCTTCCGAGTTGCTGGGATTTTAGGCGTGCGCCACCTCGCCTGGCCATTTTTGGTTTTTTAAAGACAGAATAACCTCAGCTGTGGAGGCTGGTCCTGAACTTTTTATTCCTCTGCCTCAACCTCCTGAGTAACTGGGATTATAGGCATATCCCACTGTGATGGGCAAGGACCTTATTTTTAACAAGAATTTTTTTCTTGTTAAATTTTTAATTAATTTAAGTGGGGAAATTAATTTTTAATTAATTCAAATGGGGAAATGGGGAAATATTGTCAAAGGATACAAAATTTCATTTAGATGTAAGGAATAAATTCAAGAGGTTCACTGTACAACAGGGTAACTGTAGTTAATAACAGTGTGTTTTTTGTACCCCACCTCCATGCCTGGCGTGGCGTGGCGTGGCTCAGCTCAGCTCATGCCAGGCAAGTGCTCTGCCACTGAACTATGTCCCTAGCCTTGTACTGTAGTTTGAAAATTGCTGAGTACATTTTAAGTTTCTCTTCACACACACAAAAAATATGTGAGGAGAACCTCACGTTCATCAGGTTGGCTGCTCCATTCCACAGTGTACAAATATTTCAGAGCATGGTATATATGATAAATAGATTCTTGTGAATTAAAAATATTTTAATGTAAAAATGAATTCTGGGGGCTGGGGATGTAGCTCAGTTGGTAGAGTGCCTGCCTCGCAAGCACAAGGCCCTGGGTTCAATCCCCGGCACTGCAAAAAAAAAAAAAAAAAAAAAAAAAGAAAAAAGAATTCTGTAAAAACAATAATTACTGTCAACTATTATATGATAGTTATGCATTCAGCATTCATTGAGAAACTACTCAATGGCAAGCTACTATGATTTCAGAAACACTGAAATTTGGTTTTCTTAATTATAATAGCGTTTACTGTACTTCAGAAATGTTTGACATTTCTTCAGTCTGTTTAGAGCATTAGAGAAAGTGGTCTTCAGAAAGCAGGATGTGCTGGCGGATTCAGACTTGGAAAAACTCCTGTGCTCCTCACAGCCAGTTGCAAGTCGTCTCTGATATATGGGATATATGTGCAAGTTATTATTTTTGATTATAATTACATTGACCCATATGTTATAATAGCATTCATTTTAAATGGCATCTGTCAACAGCAAGTGATTGTTTAAAACTATTTTCCCAATGTACTTATTAGGCCTTTTCTCTTTCACCTCTGTGGCCTAGGAAAAGATAGTTTATTTAGAAACTAAATTCACAAGCTGGATGTGGTGGTGCATACCTATAATCCCAGTGATGAGGAGGCTAAAGCAGGAGGATCAAAAGTTTGAGGCTGGGCCTAGGCAACTTAGTGAGACTTTGTCTCAAAATAAAAAATCAAGGTTTGGGGATGCATCTCAGTAGTCAAGTGTCCCTGGGGTCAATCACCAGTCCCCGCCCCCTCCAAAATCCCCTTGGTCCCATATCTCATTAGTTATTTAAAGCTATTAATGTAATGCACAACCCCTGCCCCTCCACTTCCCTGAATTATACAACTGTTGCCAAAGCTGTGTAATCTCAGTGCATTGGAGCACACCTTTTTGGAATTATTATTTTGCTTGATGAATAATGGAATTGTATGTCCTGTACCCTTTTGTGAAGTATTCAGTACAGTGTTTTGAGGTGAAATGTATTCAGTCCAGAGAACCGTAATTTCTAGAGAATAGTTAACACTTTGGGTTGTTCCACCATGTCATGTTTATTTTTGGAATGGAGGTAAGTTTAGTAGCAATGCTAAAAGCTCTTGTTTTTGTAGCTTTCTAGCATTACAAAGTTTATTTTCATTTTGTAAGTAGAATTTTATAGTCTTATTCTGCTCATAAATATGTTAACATTTTTCAGGAGTCGTGTAAAAATGAAATTGGTTACATTCTACTGATTTGGGATTTACCCTGGGTAGATCAGTGGCTAAAATAATTATCATTTTCTCCCCCTGTGCTTCTAGGGATTGAACTCGGAGCCTCCTGTGTGCTAGGAAAACGCTCCACAGAGCTGTAATCCCAGCCCATAAAATAATTATCCTACACTCCTCATGCATCATCTGTTTTAGCTTAACAACAGTCAAAGGAGATGGCCCATTTTATAGATGACAGTCTTGTGACTCACAGGGGTGACCTCTCCAGTGGTTCACAGAGAGTAGGTGAAATAGCTCTTATGTGTATATATTTAACCACCTTCGTTTTGTTCTTGTTGGGGCTCAGAAAATGATGCCCCAAAGTGAAGGCCTCAGGGGCTGGGGTTGTGGCTCCGTGGTAGAGCACTCACCTAGCACACGTGAGGCCCTGGGTTCGGTCCTCAGCACCACATCAAAATAAAATAAAGGTATTGTGTCCACCTCTAACTAAAAAAAATAAATATTTAAAAAACAAAACCAAAGTGAAGGCCTCAGAAATAAGCCTAAGGAAAGCAGTCTTTCTGTGACTTTCTCTTGTCTTCTTGTCCACAAGCAATAGAGACTAGTTTTTCTTCCTCAAGGCAAGTCAGAGAGACTAGAACCCCTTTTCCTTAAGCATGCTACAAAATCTAGACATGTTGCTCTAACTTCCCTTTGCCTTTCTGTTTAAGAATTGAAAACTGAATTCTCTGGCCTGCCTTGAGTGTAGGTCATAAGCCCCCCATTCCAATAAGGGTCCTGCCCCAGCCTGGCAGGAATGCTACAACTGAAGGGCCAAGAGAAATCTGAACACCCAGGCCTGTCTGGGTGTCCCCCATAGGTGTTACTGTTAGATCATACCCTTTTGGTCCAATCACACTTTGCATTTTCATGAAAATGAATAGTTCACCTGGACTTTGGGTCTTTTGTTGAAGGCTTCCCCCATATCCTGTAAAACTATGATCAAATAAATTTGTTAACACTTTTTTCTCTTGTTAACCTATCTTTTGTTATACCAGTGTTGACCATGACTCTTTATGGTAAGTTGGAAAGAGATTGTCTCCCTTTTCTAAAATCTAAAAGTTGCAAGAATGGCCTTTCTGCCGAGTCTCAGTCTGTAAGGCTTGAGTCCATCTGTTAAGCTGGGGCTGAGCATACGTAGTCTGACAGTTACAGTGAGCCCACACCTGCAAGCGAAGCCCATGATGCTCCCGTGGGAGCTCTTGGGCTTGTCTCCAGGCTTGCCTACGGTAGTCTATTCTACACTTCATTTGTTAATGTGTTTCCCTAATATGCAGACAAATTATAGAATTTTCCTAAAGCTGTGGGCTTGTCCCCCCATTATAAAGATAATATACATTTATTATAGAATTTTTAGGAAAGTATATTGAAGAAAATTTAAAATTACTAATTTGATTACCTAGACAGAGCTAGTATATTCCTTGTTAGTTGTGTTCTGTAAACATGGATTTGGGTTGATTATCATTTCCTGTTTTTACATATTTAAGTTGTTTCTGCAGACTGATGACGGGAGATATTGTTTAGCTGCTTATTTTATGCATAATTCTTCTTGGGTATCAGGTGGATGCAGCTCAGTGCAGTGAAATGAGAATACAGTTAAGTAAAAAACTAGTTGAAATGTGGAAAGAGATGTCTTTCCTCTTTCCCTGTTCCTTTATGGATGACACAAAGTTCATTTCTTAAATATAAAAAAGCTCCTATAATATTTTGTGAAAACTACCTTTGTTTATAGATCTAAAGGCATTTCATATTTCTTTAGGAATCAGTTCCTAGACACTGGAATTTCGTGCATGTGAGAGTTTAGGAGCCAGCATACCTTGAGCTATACCCAGTGCTTTTTTTTTTTTTTTTTTTTTTTGCAGTGATGGAGTTTAAGCCCAGGGCCTCTTTATACTATGAACATCCTCTGCCACTGAGCCACACCCCCATCCTGAGCACAAACTTTAAATAAGCAACATTTTCTTACCTAACATTATGAGTGAAATTGGAACTTGTGTTTCTTAAATTTCATAGTTCATTTCTTATAAGCGGTTTGTTTATTTCTTTTGTTCATTTTTTTGTAAGAACGAGTGGTGTTCAGATGGGTTTGGTGGCACATGCTTGTAATCCAAGCAATTTGGGAGGCTGAGGCAGGAGGGTTACAAGTTCAAGGCCGGCCTCAGCAACTTAGTGAGACCCTCAGCAATTTAGCAAGACCCTATCTCAAAATAAATGAAAAGGTCTAGGGATGTAGCTCAGTGGTAGAGCACCCCTGGGTTCAACTCCCAGTATCCCACCTCCACTAAAAAGTGATTTTCTTCTTAGTTTGTATGAGAATTCTTTCCATTAGGATGTAATCTTTGGTCAGGGGTTTTGTTAGGACTAATTAATAACTATAAAACATAATTATGAATCAAATTTTCTGGTATCAACTAGCCCAGGAGTTTTTTTCCCCTCGAGGCTTAATTATGTGTTTGTTAGTCATAGTCTAATTAGTTCAGGTTTGTATACTCTTTAAGATGCTTTGGATTACATTTTTCCCTCTCTTTGGGATAAGGTTAATAATGTGTTTTATCTTTCTCTAGAGAGAAGAAATGATGTAAATCATTCACTGTCCAAACCTCAAGGTCAGGTGAGAAGGAAGTCGGGAACACCATGGCCTGGCCGAGTGTTTTCCAGGGAGGAGCTGTGCTCTCGAGGTTCAGCCACCACCATGTTGTTGTTTTCCTGCTCACCTTCTTCAGGTAGAGGCTTGCTCTGCCTTGGGTCCGTTTGTTTTGTCTTTGGAGAAGCTAACACATGGCAAGCATCTAATTCACTGATCAAATACATAGGCCTCTAATGCAATAGACTATTTTTCTTTTTGTACTTAAAAAATGTGTAATTTAACCTTCATAATTCAACTTTAAAATTTTAATTAAGTTTTGACAGTGCTGAGGACTGAACCCAGGGCCTTGTGCATGCCGAGCATGTACTCTGCTACTGAACCACATCCCCAGCCGGTTACACTTTTGGATAGCCCTAGTACAGTGGTTCTCAGGAATCGCTCTGCCCTCCAGGAGACGTTTGACAATGTTGGGAAACATTTTCAGGTGTCTCCATGGAGCAGTGGGTGCTGTTTGCAGTTAGTGGTGGAGGCTAGAAATGCTGCCAAAACATCCACCATGCACAGGATAGCTCCCCACAGCCAAGAATTTTTTGCCACAGACTGTTAATAGTGTGGAAGTTGAGACCCTGATCTAACATGAAGTGCTCTATTTGTTGAAATCGAGTTGAGAACAAAGTATCTGCATATTCATGGGTTGTGCTGTGCCTCCTTGAGCAGTTAAGATGGCGAGGGACATTGAAGGAGCTCTGGTAGCGCCTGTGGGACTGGGCATTAGCTGCCCCCAGGTACTCAGCACAACCCAAGTCCGTGTTCATGATTCTCTAAGTGGTTCTCTTTAGTAACAGTGTAAACCTCGCACCAATAAAAATACTTAAAAACCCACAAAAACATACGTCAGGCCATTTGGTGTTAGGGGCGTGTTATGTAACTCTCTTACTGGACTGTTGTGAAATACCTTCTGCAGGGATTTGTTGTTAATCTTTATTGAAGGCACCACAAAGGATCACTTATTTTCTTTCTTCCTGTCTGTTGTTCTTTCTTTCTGTACTGGGATTTAAATCCAGATCCTCACATATGCGAGGCAAGCACTCCACCACTGAACTACATCCCCAGCCCTTTCTTTTTTTTTTCTTTTGCGGTGCTGGGGATTGAACCCAGGGCCTTGTGCTTGCAAAGCAACACTTTATCAACTGAGCTATATCCCCAGCCCCCCCAGCCCTTTCTTTAAAGGCAGAAACTAAGAAACTGTTTTTCCAATTTTGCAACAGTAAATAGATCATTTGGGATGCTTGGTTTGGGGGCCATTTGTGAGGGATGTGAGGCTTCAATCTGAGGAAAAGACATGGGTCCAAGGAAAAAAACTGAATTGCTAATGCAATGTGGCCTTCGCGTGCTAAAGATTTAAAAAATTTTTTTGGCGATGCTGGGGATCAAGCCCAGGGCTTCGAGTGTGCTGCTGGGCAAGTACTCCACCACTGAGCCATGTCGCCTGCCCTGAAGATGTAAAATTCTCTACGGAATTCCACCCGTGACAAAGTGGGTTGGGATCAGCCACATATCTGTCTTGTAGTTTGCAGGGTCTATTATGAGTGAGCAGGGACTCATAATGAAGTTGACTAGTTATTTTTATCTTTTATTTTTGGAACTGTTTCAATTCATAGTTCCTATAAAACAGTACGTTTTTTTTTTCTTTTAAGAAGAATTCTAAAATTGAGTAAAAATAAATGGGCATATATCTGATTTTATTGACTTCTGTTTGCTTTCTCTGTTTTGTAGTTATTCATTGCTGCATGCTTCAAGAAAAACGTTTAGTAATGTCAAAGTCAGTATCTCCAAGCAGTGGACCCCAAATGCTTTTAACACAACAGTTGAGCTGCCTGTAGAGGTAAGTGGAGCAGTGCTGGGAGGGACCTAAGGAAGGGACCGGCCCTCTTCTAAAGTCTTCTTAAATTCTTTTTTACATGGTTTACCTGAAATGGCTTACCCTGTCCTAGGGGTCAAATGCAAACTGTCTTGCTGATTTCAAAGCCTGCTCTGATTCAGTCTGTGCTGCCAAGCCAATCCTTATCTTTATTTTTTTTTTGGTACTGGGGATTGAACTCAGGGACATTCGGCCACTGAGCCACATCCACAGCCCTATTTTGTGTTTTATTTAGAGACAGGGTCTCACTGAGTTGCTTAGAGGCTCCAAGTCAACCCTTATCACACAATTCTGGCAAGACTTTTTTTCATTGAGTTTCACAAGTACTGTGTATGTTTCTACCTTTGAGATTTTGCTTATTATGCTTTCACCTTTTCCACCTATTAGATTTTGCCTTTCTCTTGTAGCAAGATAAAAGTGCCAGTTTTTTCAATCAAATGCCACTTTTTTTTTCCAACTTCTCATTTTTTCCCTTCTCTGAACTCTTGCACACTATTATATAGTTTAGTATTTCAGTATTTCCCAATTCTTTTATATATTTGTATCTTGAATTTTTTTTTTTTTTTTTTTTTTCCCCCTGTGGTGCTGGGGTTTGAACCCAGGGCCTTGAGCATGTGAGGCAAGTACTTTACCAACTGAGCTATATCCCCAGCCCCACTGCTTGCACCTTGAAGTCAGGGAGTGTGTATCCCAGTTCTTGATACTTGTTCTGGAGCAGGCAAATCCTCTGATGCCTGTTTGAGATGGGTATGCTGCCCTTTCTTAAAACACAGGTTCGGGCTGGGGATGTAGCTCAGTTGGTAGAGTGCCTGCTTCGCAAGCACAAGGCCCTGGGTTCGATCCCCAGCACTGCCAAAAAAAAAAACAGGTTCACCCAATGTTTACCACATTTCTTGACTTTTACTTCTGTGGAATTATAGATATCCTGTTAATGTTGTTAGCATGTTTTATATTTAGGAATTATTTCTCCTATTGGGACCCATTCAAAGTTGACAGAGGTTTGAAGGTGACAGGAATATCTCCCAAAGTGTAAATAAGTTATTAAGTCAGTTGCTTACTGAGCGACGTCTTACGTAAACACTGTCCTAGGCACTGAGGCTATAAAAAACATAAAAGCCTAGATTGGAAAAAGCAAGAGATCCTGTTCTTATGGAGTTTTTATCCCAGTGGAGGACCTCCACACAGTTTTTCTGGGTTTAAGTTATCTCTACTTTTTAAGGAAGAAGAGTTGAGACTGGAGGTTAGATTGCAACTTGAGTCTAGATGACTTCACTGACTTGTCAGATGTGTTTGTTTAGAATCACAAATCTCAAAGGTGGAAGTGGCCTTAAGAGCCGTCATGTTCCTTCCACTCCCCACTGGTATTCTGTCATTGTTGAAGGACAGCCATTCAGTTTCTGCTTTCTGAGGTGGACAGTTAATTTTTATTCAACTTTTTGAAGATAACTCTCACCTAAATCTCGAAGTTTCTCTTATTTAGGGAAAACATCTTTGGCTTCTTCAACCACAGCTGAGTGACACTGAGCACTCAGTTTGGCATTGCAGGTGCCGTCTGACAAATATACAGAAAATGGGATTTGATTTGGACATTAAACTTATGGTTATACTGCCTAAGGCTGCCTTCGGTTTCTGGTTAATTGTGTTGGGGCTCCCAGGTCCACCCCCAGGTTTAATGACTTCCAGGGAGGACTCACAGGACCCAGCATGTAGTGCTCCTGGCTGTGATTTATTGTAGTGAAAGGACATGGTGTGAAGTCTGCAGGGAGCCAGGCACAAGCTTCCAGGGTCCTCTCCCAGGATGTGGAGATTTTTCTAGCGCCAAGCTGTGACAACACATGTGAAGTGCTGTCTACTTGGGAAGCTCATTACAGGCTTGTGCCCAGGGTTTTTATTGGGGCTGGTCACATAGACACGCTGTCTGACACATACTGAAAGGAAAGCAAGGCTTCACATAAATCACATTGTTGGGTATAAACAGTGAGCCACTCGTATCAGGGGTTGGTGGGAACCCTTCCGAGGTCTAAGTTCCCAGATGCCAGCCAGGGACCACTGTTGTGAGCCTGCCTGTGCAGGGAGAGTGGTCTCAGGCCTGCCGTGTTTACTCTTTTCTGCAGGAACCAGTTCACATTACTAACTCTTCTGAAACATGCATTAACTTTTCTGTGTAGGTACTTATTTATTTATTTAAAAAAATAGCTTTTATATTTTAAAAGTTAATATGTGCTTTACAGGAAAAATAAAAACACAAACAAAAAACAAAGTCATCCAGTCATAAGCAGCTTAGTTGGACCTGTTCCTCTAGGTCATGTGTATACATACATACATAACAACCCATTTTGTGACTGAGATCATAGTGTGTATCATGCTTTTCCACACATCTTGAATATTCACCAGTTCTTTTTTTTTTTTGCGGTGCTGGGGATTGAACCCTGGGCCTTGGGCTTGCAAGGCAATCACTCTGCCAACCGAGCTATATCCCCAGCCCTTCACCAGTTCAAAATCCCAAAGCTATATGAGTATTTAAAAAATTTTTTTTTAGTTGTCAGTGGATCTTTATTTTATTTATTTACATGTGGTGTGGAGAATCAAACCCTGTGCCTCACACATGCTAAGCAAGCGCTCTACCACTGAGCTACAAACCCAGCCTCTATATGATTTTTTTTTTTTTTTTTTTGGTACTTGGGATTGAACCCAGGGGCACTCCATCACTGAGCCACACCCCCAGCCCTATTTTGTATTTTATTTAGAGACAGGGTCTCACTGAGTTGCTTAGGACCTCGCTAAGTTGCTGAGGCAGGCTTTGAACTCGTGATCCTCCTTCCTCAGCCTCCCAAGCTGCTGGGATTAGAGGCATGCGCCACCACGCCTGGCTCTATATGAGTATTTTTTTTTTTTTCTTTTGTGGTGCCGGGGATTGAACCCAGAGCCTTGTGCTTGGAAGGCAAGCACTCTACCAACTGAGCTATATCCCCAGCCCGAGTATTTTTGATAACCAAGAATACACTAAACCAACTCAAGCTGTTAAAAAAAATTATAATCCGGGCTGGGGACATAGCTCAGTTGGTAGAGTGCTTGCCTTGCCAGCAAAAGGTCCTGGGTTCAATCTCCACTGCAAAAAAAAAAAAAAAAACCCCAAAACAAAAACCCACCACCACCATCAACAAAAAATCATAATCTTTTCTTAGGGACTTTTTTGCGGGGGGAGTACTAGGTATTGAACTCAGGGGCACTCAACCACTGAGCCACATCCCCAGCCCTATTTTTTATTTTATTTAGAGACAGAGTTTGATATAGAAAAGTCAGGTTCTGACCAAGCCTGTTTACCTTCCTTTTGGGGAGCTGTACACAGTTCCCATTCCTTTCTTTATGCTTTACGTCCAGGTTTGTCCCTCCTGAGGCTTACTGCCGGGAGTGGACAAGTTAGGGTGGTCTATGCCTCTCTATTAGCCCGTGCTTTGGGGTCTGTAACTGCCCACACTGGTTTACTTTGAAGACCTTTGTTTTCTGAAGTGGAAGGGACTCTTAGAACCAAGTATGTGTACAATTTGTATGAACTCTAACAAATATTTTGCTTATGTTTTGTTAAGCATTTCCTAAGTGCTTTAAATAACATTCTCAGGAAGCATTTAACTCGTTTTCATTTTTATGTGTAGCTATACTAGGTGCTTTACAAAAAGAATTAAGCACACGGTTTCTGTACGTTGAAAATTAATTCTCTCTCCCACTGACGTGGGCAGCATTGAAAACATACAATCTATGTTCATAGATAATAAAGAGGCAACGGTTTAATCTAATATTTGAGAACTTGGCTGAAAATAACCCAAACTTTGTATACTTCTCCCATGAACATAGTGCAGGAGAATGTAAACTCAACCTCCAGGAGAAAAAAAGCAGGATTTAAGGGTTTTGAACATGCTGTCTCAACCTGGACCGCAGCCACTCTTGCTGGGTAGAGTCACCCATATACCTACACCACTCACCTTTGCAAAGAAGAGCCCCAGGGACGTGAGTCAGACTTTCACCCATCCTCCATTGCTGCTCTCAGGAAGCTCTTTCATTTCATCAACCACCCCTCCCCACGCGTAGCCCTTTCAATGTAGACATTCTCACTTGGGAAACCCACACAGGGACCTTTATGTGCACAGGAAGTTACTCAGTGTCTAGCAAGTGCGGTTACTTAGTTTAGTGTCCCCAGTACAACACAAGAAAACCCTCCAGTGTGCACAGGGTCATACCTTCACATTGAAATGTACGTTTCCCTAGCTCAGGAAGACTCACATTTAGCAGGTGAGTTTTAGTGTGTAACACGAATTGTGTAACTGACTTTTGTAAACATTGGATAATTCACTGTGTATACTTTCTAACTTATTAGTGCAGTTGTCCTGATCTGGGCTGTATTATTTATTTTTTTATTTTTATATTTTTGGTACTGGGAATTGAACCCAGGGTTGCTTATTAACCACTGAGCCACATCCCCTGACATTTTTATTTTTTATTTTTTAAATTTTTAAAAATTTTTTGTTACTGGGGATTGAACCCAGGGGCACTCCACCACTGAGCCACATCGCCAGCCCCATTTTGTATTTTGTTTAGAGACAGGATCTCACTGAGTTGCTTAGGGCCTCGCTAAATTGCTGAGGCTGGCTTTGAACTCAGATCCTCCTGTCTCAGCCTCCCAAGTGCTGGGATAACAGGCGTGTGCCACCGCGCCTGGCTTTTATTTTTTATTTTAAGACAGGGTCTTACTAAGTTGCTTAGGGCCTCACTAAGTTGCTCAGGCTGGTCTTGAACTTTCAATCTTCCTGCCTCAGCCTCCCCAGCCACTAGATTATAGGCATGCTCCATGGTGCCTGACTGCTAGGCTGTATTATTATTATTTTTTTAAAACATATTTTTAGTTTCCAATGGACACATACCTTTATTTTATTTATTTTATTTTTCTATGGTACTGAGGATTGAACCAAGTGCCTCACATGTGCTGGGCCAGCACTCTACCACTGACTCACAACCCCAGCCCCTAGGTTGTATTATTGAAGTAAACTTTCTTCTTTAGTGTTTTTTCTATTCTAATTTTTTTTTTTTTTAAGTTGGACACAATTCCTTTATTTATTTATTTACACGTGATGCTGAGGATTGAACCCAGTGCCTCACACTTGCCAGGCAAGTGCTCTACCACTGAGCTACAGCCCCAGCCCCTTTCCTATTTTCTTAACCTTTTCTGTTAGTCCAATTTTGTTGTTTTAGTGTTTGGTTTGGTTTTTCACTAGTTAAGCAGATAGTCAAAAGTGTGCAGAGCTAGGCGCCTGTTATCCCAGTGGGTTGTGAGGCTGAGGCAGGAGGATCACAAGTTCAAAGCCAGATGAGGCACTAAGCAACTCATTGAGACCCTGTCTTTAAATAAAGTACAAAAAGTAGGACTGAGAAGGTGGCTCAGTGGTCAAGTGCCCCGAGTTCAATTCCCAGTACCAAAAAAACCCCCAAACAAACGTGCAGAATCCTGGCAGTGAAGCAGAAAAAAACTGTTCAAAATCTGTGGATTCCTGGGCTGGGGCTGTACCCTGGTGGCAGAACACTTGCCTAGTATGTGTGAGGTACTGGGTTCGATCCTTAGCACCACATAAAAATAAGTACAGTAAAGGCATTCTGTCCATCTACAACTACAAAAAGAAAAAGAAAACCTGTCAATTCCTGTGAAAGCCACACTTGCAGGGAGTTTTGGTCACTTCTTGGAGGAGTAAGGAAAAAATCCTAAAACTTGGAGCAAATGTGTAAGGTCTCTGTCTGCAGCTCACATTGGTGTGTGTACCTAGAAGGGCTTAATCAGGAGTCCTCATGAGCCTAGAAGGGATGCAGGGATTAAAGATTGCAGTTAGAAGGGAAATGTGACAAATCAGATCTCGTCGAAGATTCTTGGCCCCAGATTGGCATGCTGAAAGGCCTCTCCATCTCAGCCCTGCGGGCCTGACTGCTCTCATCAGTGGAGGCCCAACGAGCAAGCTGGTGTGGAAGTAGCAAGACTGGTGACCAGGCCACTGAATATATCCCAGTGCTTCAGAGCCACATTTTCTATATTGACTTATAATTTGGGGATTCTAGTTTTTTTTCCTTTTTGGTGCCGGGGATGGATCCCAGGGCTTTGTGCTTCCTTGGCAACCTCTCTACCATTGAGCTCTACCCTTAGTCCTGAGGATTTTACTTTTTGTTTCTATATTTTTTGCAGTGCTGGAAATTTAATCTAGGCCTTCTTCATGCTAGGCAAGCGCTCTACCAACTCAGCTACATTCTCAACTCTTAAAGATATGGGGTTTTTTTTTTTAGAGCTTTTTAAAAAGTATTGTGGATTATGATTTTTCTCTTGAATATTCTGAATCAAAATTTCTAACTACTGCCACAATCCGGAACATATGCATCTCCCCCAGAACTCTCTCTGTCCCTTCATTGTCAGCTTCCTGCTGTCTCAGTCCAGACAACCTTTGATCTGTGGGATATTTTTTTTTTGCCATGCTGGGGATTGAACCTGGAATCTTGTGCATGCTGGGTAAGTACTCTACCACTGAGCTATACTCCCAGCCTGGGAAACTATTTTAAAGAGCTCTATAAGATGTGTCTCCTCTGGATGGAGATAGACATCATTTCTAATGTATTGGATAGTTAAGTTTTTTGGTATTGGGGATTGAATCCAGGGGGGCACATCCCCAGCCCTTTTCTATAATTTGTTTAGAGAAAGGGTCTCACTGAGTTGCTTGGGCCTCACTAAGTTGCTGAGGCTGACTGTGAACTCCTGATCCTCCTGCCTCAGCCTCCCAAGCTGCTGGGATTACAGGCATGAGCCATCATGACCTGCTGGATTATTCATTTTGACAAATAAAAAGGTAATCAGGCCAGGCGCAGTGGCATAAACCTGTAATCCCAGTGTCTCGGGAGGCTGAGGCAGGAGGAGAGTGAGTTTAAAGCCAACCTCAGCAAAATGTGAGGCACTAAAGGAACTCAGTGAGACCCTGTCTCTAAATAAAATACGAAATAGGGCTGGGGATGTGGCTCCGTGGTTGAGTGACCCTGAGTTCAATCCCTGGTACCAAAAAAAAAAAAACAAAAAAACAAAAAAACACACCAAACCATAAGCAGAGTTTATTTTTTTAAAAAAAATTTTTTTTCGGTACTGACGTTTGAACCTAGGGATATTCTACTACTGAGCTACATCCCTTGCCTTTTTGTTTTATATTTTGAGACAGGGTCTTGCTCAGTTGCCAAGCTGACCTCAGACTTGAGGTCCTTAATATCCTGAGTTGATGGGGCTGCAGCAGACTGCCCTGGTACCTGGCTAATTGTCTGTTTTTATACTTTTTTTTTTTTTTTTTAATGCATTGCTGGGAATCGAACCCAGGGCCTTTGCTTGGGAGGCAGGCACTCTACCAACTGAGCTACATCCCCAGCCCCTGTTTTTATACTTAGTGTCGAGCTTTCTTACTTAATTCATTTAGTTGTTAGCATTTGAGTATATAAAATAAATAAAAATACCTTCCTAATTGCATTTTGAAGTAAGCTGGTCTAGCAATCCTGATCCTTTGGAAGTGTGCAGTTTTTCACACATAATCTCAGATCTTAGACATCGCTTACCTTTTTTGCATGTATTTTCTTATCCACAGGTAACTGCTGATTTCAGTGGGGATGGGGATCGGTGCAGGTTAGTTATGGGGTGTTGAGAGCTCCGAGGTGCTCAGAGGTCCTGACGGGATGTGACTTGTTCTTGTGTTCCTGTAGATCTGGAGCAGCAACCATTTGTTTCCCAATACAGAGGAGGCTACTCTTTTCCTTGGAACATTGGATACGATTTTCCTCTTCTCCTATGCTGTGGTAAAGTTTTAGGGTTCTGTAAGGTTTTTTTGTTTGTTTGTTTGTTTGTTTGTGGTGCTGGGGATCCAACCCAGGGCCTTATGCATGCTAGGCAGACCCTTGTGACTGTCTACCACTGAGCCACACCTCAAGTCTTTTTTTTTTTTGTACCAGGGGTTGAACGCAGGGACTCTAACCACTGAACCACAAGCTTAGCTCTTTTTTTTTTTTAATATTTTGTTTTAGAGCCAGGTGCGGTGGCGCACGCCTGTAATCCAAGCGACTTGGGTGGCTGAGGCAGGAGGATCGCGAGTTCAAAGCCAGCCTCAGCAACTTAGCAAGGCCCTAAGCAACTCAGTGAGACCCTGTCTCTAATAAAAATACAAAATGGGGCTGGGGATGTGGCTCAGTGGCCGAGTGTCCCTGAGTTCAATCCCTGGTTCCAAAAAAACCGAAAAATTTTGTTTTAGTTATAGTTGGACACTACACCTTTATTTTATTTTTATGTGGTGCTGAGGATTGAACCCAGGGCCTCACACATGCTAGGCAAGCACTCTACCATTGAGCTGCAACCTCCACCCAACTCTTTATTTTATAGGTTCTCACTAAGTTGCTTAGGGCCTTGCTAAATTGCTGAGGCTGATCTTGAATTTGTAATCCTCCTGCTTCAGCCTCCTGAGTTGCTGCTGAGTTGCTGAGTTGGGGTTACAGGTGTGTGCCACTGTGCCTGGCCATACTCCAAGTCTTAATGATCTGTTTTCTCTTTTGGTAATAAGGATTGTATGTAGGGGTTCCCTAACACTGAGTCACACCCCCAACCTTTTTAATATTTATTTTGGGGGCTGGGGCTTTGGCTCAGTGGCAAAGCACTTGCCTAGCACGTGCAAGGCACTGGGTTCGATTCTCAGCACCACATGTAAATGAACAAAATAAAGCTCTATTGCCAAACAAAAAAATATTAAAAAAAAAAATTTATTTTGAGACAGGGTCTTACTAAATTGCTGAGGAGGCTGGCCTCAAATTTGTAATCCTCCTGTTTTAGCTTCTGGAATTGCTGGGAATATAGGATGCCACCACACCTAGCTGATTGGTTTTCTTTTGAGCTGCATTTCCTTTTGTAACTTCCATGCATTTTGCTTTCTGGAGCAACATAGAGTAAATTGATTCCCGTATCTGGAAGAGAATTGAAGATTTCTTCATCCTCTTTGTCACATATGGTATAGATTGTTTACGAGCCCACTACAGATCATTGGATCTGCTTAATGGTTGTGTACCCTCATTTTTTTTTTTTTTAATATTTTTTTAGTTGTTTTTATTTATTTATATGCAGTGCTGAGACTCGAACCCAGTGCCTCACACATGCTAGGCAAGTGCTCTGCCACTGAGCCAGAGCCCCAGCCCATGTGTGCCATTTTGAGGAAGTGAAGTCCTGGCAATATTGAGAAAGAAATGTTTATTATGATGTCTGTCATGTAAATTTTCTCTTATTTAGATAGTCAATTTATAAGAAATATTTGGTCCTGTCAATTTAGATGATGATGAGGTCAATAAATTTATTTGCTGGGCTTGGTGGCACACGCCTATAATCCCAGTGACTCGGGAGGCTGAGGCAGGAGGATCGTGAGTTCAAAGCCAGCCTCAGCAACTTAGTGAGGCCCTAAGCAACTCAGTGAGACCCTGTCTCTAAATAAATACAAAATAGGGGTGGGGATGTGACTCAGTGACCGAGTGTCCCTGAGTCCAAAAAAAAAAAAAAAAAATTTATTTGTGTATATTTATGGAGGAAACCTAATGTGTGAGGCCCTGGTCTTTAGTCGCTTTTCCTGCCCTTATCTCGGCATTTCCATCCTGCCACACAGTGGGAGGAGATTGTACCTCTTTTCAACTAATTATCACATCTGCCTCCCTGGCCTCCCTAACCTCCCTGCCTTGTGATGCTGTGAAGCCCAAGGGTGAATTAAATAGGCAGCCAGTGTGCCCTGCAGGCTTCCGTCCTCCTTAGGAGGATGTGGCTGAAACTGCAGGACATGTTGAGGAGTGCAGATGCCAAGGATATCCCTTGGGAAAGCTTCTGACTGGTGTTTAAGAATTAATCTCACAGGGCATGGTGGCGCATGCCTGTAATCCCAGCGGCTCGGGAGGCTGAGGCAGGAGGATTGCGGGTTCAAAGCCAGTCTCAGCACGGGCAAGGCACTAAGCAACTCAGTGAGACCCTGTCTCTAAATAAAATACAAAATAGGGCTGGGGATGTGGCTCAGTGGCCAAGTGCCCCTGAATTCAATCCCTGGTTCCAAAAAAAAAAAAAAAAAAAAAAAAAAGAATCTCTAGAAGATGGAATGTATTGGGGTGCTTGTTTTATCAGAATTCTTGCTCCCTTGTGTCAGTTAGGGAAAGTCTCCCTGCATAATGGGGTTTCGGTGTGTAAGATTTGCGGAGTGGTGTTGTTTCCTCAAACATGGTGATGCCCAGAGCCAGCAGTCTGGGCTTGTGAATCGGGTCTGATTTAAATCCCCAGGGTTTTGTTTGCCCCTTTGGCTTTGCAATGTGTGTTACCCCTTTTAGACTGTGTTACTACTTAGAGCTTTAAAATGAAATGCTTTGTTTTTAGGGTCTTTTCATCAGTGGCATCGTTGGGGATCGGCTGAATTTACGATGGGTTCTCTCTTTTGGCATGTGCTCTTCGGCACTAGTGGTAAGCTGGAAAGACTTTTAATGACAGTGATGATCATTTCATTTTGGTCGGACATTTTAGAATCCACGTGTTGCACTCCTCCTCCAGGTAGAGTAGAACAGGGAGTTTATTCCTCAGTGTCCTGATCCCTCGCATGCCTGTCTCTCTGGTGAGTCTTTTAAAAGTAAGATTCTGATGAGGCCCTTCCTTAACTCTGATCAGCGCTTTCAGTGACAGCATGTGTCATTTGTTGGTCCCAGCCCCCTGTCCCAACATATTTGTCACTCTGTTTCGCCTTCTGCTGTAACTACACCAAGCTACTCTCTGAGCCCTTGACCTGTCCTGTTCCTTTCTACCTGGGTGCTTTTGTCCCTGCTCTTCTTCCCTCCTTCAATCACTCCGCAGCTCTCTCTGCTCTACCCCAGCATCTCCTTCCAGTCCTGGGCCACGTGACACCTCTGTCAGAATGCCTGACTTGCCGGACTCCACTGCTGAGAGTAATCACTCATCTCTCCTCTGAGCTTCCGTGCCTGTGTTTGGAGACGTGTAATCTTCTGTCACTTAGCCTGGTTATTTTGTTTTTGTCTTGCTTTCCCTGAGAGTGGGTGGCATAAGGGTTAAGGCTGCAGATTTTGTAGGCCAGGATGGCCTGGGTTTCCATCCTTTCAGGTTTCATAGCTCACGCTCTCTCTTCATTTGAAAAGAGGCTTCAGTTTCTTCATTTGAAAAGGGGATGTGCATCCCCCTGCTCCTGGGTTACACTGAGGCGGATGTGAGTGTGTGGCCTTTGGAACAGTGCCTGGTGCAAGAGGTGCTGTGTAAGGCGACATCCGTTCAGATTTATCTTTATTGCTTACTGTCATCTGTTACGGAGCTGTTGTGTTGATTGAAGCCATGGAGTTTAGGTGGACCCTACTTTATTGTTTTTCAATGTAGCTATTCAAAAGCTGCTCACCCACACATATTTACATGCTATTTTTAAACCCGTACATCTACTTCTAAAAATACTTTTAAAAATTTAGTTATGTACATAAACTCACCATTTTAGTATACAGTTCTCATCCACAAATAGGGCTGTGTAAACAACCCCTGCTCTTCCCAGCTCCTGGCAGCCACAGACTGTTTTTCAGTCCTATAGTTCTGCTTATTCCAGAATGTCTTCTAGCTGGAACCTGACAATATTCTGCATACTATTTTGTAACCCATGCCATGTATTCTCAAAATAGACTTTGACTGTAAATAAAAGATCCCCTTGAGCCAAATGCCTGGAAAAAGCAGCCACTTGATGGACCTGCTAAATGATCCAGCTGATGGCAGGTTAGACAGGCTCTGCGCACGCGGGTGAATTTGGTAGCTGCAGTCCCGGCAGCTGGACTTGCCCGGGACTCTGCCCAGCCCAGCGCCTGGCACTGTCCTGAGTGAACTGCACATAGACTCGTTCAGGTCTGTGCCCTCGGGAGATGGCCTTTCCCTCCACCACACAGGCCTAAGGCAGCAGTGGAGGCAGATGTAAAATGAGGTGAAAAATGAGAACTTAACTTCTTAGAGTTGAAGATGCCAATTGGAGGGATGATAACTTATGATTTGTGTCATTTGACATCTGCCTTTCCGGTGATCCGATGGTTACCTTCTTGGTGCCAGCTCTGAGTCACCTGCTCGCCACCCTGCTTTTAGGTGCAAGGTGTTTGAATGTGTTCTTGGCAGTCTGGTGGCAGTTGGGTATACTTGTGTCCATGTGGACGTCACATGTTCCTTTTTCTTTCTTTCTCTCAAAGGTGTTTGTCTTTGGCACTGTTACAGAATGGCTGTGCTTCTACAACAGATGGCTCTACTGTTGCCTGTGGATTGTGAATGGCTTGCTGCAGTCTACTGGCTGGCCCTGTGTGGTTGCTGTGATGGGCAACTGGTTTGGGAAAGCTGGGTATGACACTTCCTTTCTCTCCCGTTGCTCTATTTAAACGGTTTTAATGTTGGGTTATTCATTCTCATCAGTCTGTTAACCTAATGCCTTAGACACTGTTAGTCATCTTTCTGTCATTGTGACCAAATGCCTGAGAAAACAACTTAGAGGAGGGTAGATGTATTGGTTTCAGATGTTTCAGTCCATGGTCACTTGCTTCCATTGTTTCTGGGACTGGGGTGGGCATAACATCATGTGGTAGAGCAGATCTGTTCACCTAGTGATGGCTGGGAAGCAGAGAGAGGGGGCGGGAGGGGCTGTGGACAGGATAAACCCTTCAAGAACATGTCCCCAGTGACTTCCCTCCTCCAACCAGGCCTGCCTCCTGAAGTTTCCATCACCTTCCAGAGGTGCCACTGGCTGGGGACAAAGCTCTGCACACATGAGCCTTTGAGGGGCATTCCAGATCCAAACTATAACAGAATGTCCACATCTTCCTTTTATGCAGTTCATGTTGAAGTGTATAGGAGGTGGTGTGGGCCTCAGGGATGGCCTTGGCCAGCAGGACATATTGCTAACACTGCTGCCATCCTCAGTTCTGAGTGTGAGCTAAGGCAGTATATCTCAGTTTTGTTTATTTACCCCCTGGTACTGGGGATTGAACCCTAGGTCACCAATGAGCCGCATCCCTAGCCTTTTTTTATTTTGAGACAGGGTCTCCCTAAGTTATTGAAACTGGCCTCAAAAGTAAGATCCTTTAGCCTGAGCCTCCTGAGTCACTAGAATTACAGATGTGTGCCACAGTGCCTGGTTGTTTTGTTTGTTTGTTTTTTAAATTCATCTTTCCTTTAGAATCTTGTCTCATGTGACATCTTCTTTTGAGTTTTGCCTTCCCTGTCCTTTTTTGAGATGCAATGATCTAGTTTAACTTTCTTACATAAAGAGAAGGAAACCAAGACCAAAAGTTGTCCGTGTGACTTGCAAGTCACACAGCAGGGACTGTAACAAGATCCAAATGGACAATGCCAAACTGTGGGACTTAGATCGTTCACTTTTCCCTTAAACCCTCATGTAATTGTGAGATTATATTTGGCTTTGTGTGTGTGATGTAGGCCACAGGAGGAAGACAGGTACCTCCTAATGTACCCTCCGGGACACCCAGTAAGAGACGTGCCAGATCATGGAATGGAAAATAAGTTGGGATAAGCAAAGCTCTGATTTATTACGTCATTGCACTTCTGGAACATTACTGTTTTGGATTTTTATCATGTGTTGTCAGATGCTTATTTACTCATGTATGGCTCTGTCTTCTCTTATGTTTTTGTTGGTTTACCTGGGGACCCCTGTATGCGACAGACATTATTCACCCCCTGGTGTTCAGTGCATGCTCTGGCTGGCTCCTCTCAGTTTCCCAGCTTCTCCCACTTTATCTTGGGAGTTAACTTGGTCATTAATGATCTATAATGTTTTGAAAGTTCATCTATAAAACATCTTGTGGTTAGAATAAATACCACTTAAGAATGCTCTGCTAGTACTTCAGGGTGCTAGGGATCTGTTCTGACTCTGGCGTCACTGGTTTTACACAATCACATCGTAAAAGGCCCCCTCCAGGGTACTCCAGTTTTCTTTCTTTCTTTTTTTTTTTTTTTTTT
>JAJEJO010000847.1:0-10807 GCA_020662805.1 Glaucomys volans
TAGGCAAGTACTTTACCACTGAGCTACACCCCCAGCCCTTAAATGTGTTCTAAATGTCAAAAATAGGGCGTTTTCAATGAAAGGTGTTCTAAACTTCTTTAGAGATAAGTCAAATTGCTTTCAATTTCCTTGTAAATATGAAAGTTACGTGTTTCTATTTGAGAAGTTTGTGCAATAAATATGAATTCTTTCCATACCCATAACTTCACTCTTTTATTTTTAAAATCATTTTACTTTTCAACTGATACATTAAAAACACAAAAATTTTACATAATACTGGGGGCACTTTGTGATTTTTTTCTGGGACATATATACATTGTGGAACCAGGTTAAATATATCTGTCTCCTCACAGATTTATCAGTACTTTATGATGAAAATACTCAAAATCATTTCTTCTAGTTTTCTGAGATATGTGATACACAATTCCTATAGTCACCCCACTCTGCCATAGCACAGCAGAATGTCTTACTCCTAAGTATACCTTAGCACCATCGATCAACTCTTCCCCATTCCTTACTGGACTCTGCTAATGATCATTCTATTCTGATCCTCTATGAGATTAATTTATTTTAGATTTCACATATGAATGAGACCATATAGTACTTGTCTTTCTGTGCCCGACTTATTTCACTTAACACAAACATCTTCAGTTACATATATGTTATCATAAATGACAGGATTTGTTTTCTGGCTGAACAATATTCTATATATATATTACATTTTCCTTATCCATTTATCAGTGGATGGACAGTTGGGTTGCTTTCATAACTTGGTTATTGTGAATAGTGCTGCAATAAACATAAGGGTACAGGTGACTTTTTGACATAGTACTTTCATTTCTTCCAGATACATAGTCAGGAACCTTCATTTTTTTCAATCTTGGATTTTGCTCCTGCCATCTAGAGTAACTGCTGAATTTGAACCCACAGCCCTTTTGTTCACTCATTCCTTCATTTCTTCAACATACATTTACGTAGCAACTATTAAGTGTCAGACCCAATTCTAGGTATTGAAAACAAAGAACCACACAAGAAATTCAAAGTCCTTTGTGTCATGGAATTTATACTTAGTGATGCAGTAGAATGAGTCTAAGAATAAATATTGAAACTGGAGTTTAAATAAAATATGGCAAATAGGAAAGGGACTGATCACTATCGATTAGGTAGTCAAGGAAGATCTTTATGGATGCTCTATTTGAGCTGAATTACTCTATTGTTTCAACAAATATTTAACAATGTCTTCCATGAGCCTTTCGTTGTTACTGATGCTAAGAATATATTACTGAGAGAAGACTCCCACCATTGACCCTAAATTCTAGTGAAAGAAATTATTAATTAACTAATTAATTATAAACCATGTTAGAATAGAATATGAGGCAGAGGTGAGGAGAAATGTGTCTAAAAGTCACAGATTGAAATTCTAATAAAGCAATCAGGAAGATGTTGAGGGATGGTGACATTTGAATAAAGCTTAAAAGAAGTCGGGAACTTTGAACTATGGATGTGACCTACACTTCAGGAATTATTTTTATGCGTTAGTTTTTCATTGTTGTGACCAAAATACCACATAGGAACAACTTAGAGGAGGAAAAATGTATTTTGACTTATAGTTTCAGAGATTTTGGTCCTTGGTCAGCTGATTCCTTTGCAGAAACATCATGATGGAAGAAAGATCCTGGGTTCATAACAGCCAGAAAGCAGAGGGTGGGTATGGGAGGGGGGCACTGAAAGAATAAATCCTTCCAGCACATGCCCTCAGCGCATTTTTCCTCCAACCAGGTCTCACCTCCCAGTAGCTTGTGCAGTTAGCTGATATCAGTACATTTGGTGGATTAATCCACCAATGAGATCAGAACCCTTATGATTCAATCATTGCCTAAATGGTCCACCTCTGGGGACCATAATTTCAATACGTTAGCTTTTGGGCATGCATTCCTGATCCAAAAGCACTCTAGAATCCCAAAGTGCACTTCCGTTTCTACCCCATAATGGAGTTTAACTGCCTGGAATTGGTATATAAGCTCCAGTTTTGCCACCTATTTGGTGAGACAATTAGGAGGAATACATTAACATTATCTATAATATCCCAATGGAACTGAGCCTTATGTACCCACTGAGCTTCTTGTGTGATGTCTTTGAAACACATCTTCTCTTGCTTCTTTCCCTTTCCCTGATCATTTCCCCACTTGCCTATTGGTCTTCCCTGTGCTCTCAGTAAATCAACAGCCTTTGAATTCTTGGCAAGAGTCTATTTTTATTTTAGAGGAACCAAAACTAAACTACTAGATATCTGAAGGGAACATGTTCTAGGCTGATGAACAGCCAGTGTAAAACACAAGCTGGGGTAACGACTGCCTTGTTTGAAAAGTAATAAAGAGGCTATGGTAAGCAGAAGGAAGCCAGCGAAGGGAAGCATATTAAGAGTTAAAGACAGAGAGGTAACAGAGCATGCTTGACAACATGGCGGTAAATCTTCCAGGGTCTTGTAAGTCACTGATAGAATAAGGAATTGGAATAAGGAGCTGATTGGAATAAGGAGCCATTCCAGCATTGGTACTGAGTCATGGCATGTTTTGACTTAAATTGTAAAAGGATTGTTCTGCCTGCTGACTGTGGGGAAGATAGAAATAGGAAGACCAGTGAGCAAGTTAGTTTCAATAATCCAGGCCTGGACTCCAGTAAACCATAGACAATGGTAAAAAATGTTTTGTTTATGAATATGTTCTGAAGGTAGAACTAAGATAGATTTCTTGATGGACAGATTATGGAATATGAAAGGAGTTTAAAAAATCACAATTTTAATTCAGGCAACTGAAAAAACAATTGCTCTAGGCTGAAGAATACCTCTTGCCACCATTGAAACCACTAACAATGTAACTGTAGCCTTCTCTGCCTGCTTCCCATGTCACACTCCTCTCATCTGTTTGAGAACATCCTCTTGTATTTTCCAGCCTTAAATTTTTCCTGTTGTTTTAGTTTATCAAGAACTCAGAAGGGATTCCAGACAAACTTCTATTTTCATTTTGCCACCTTAAACTGAAAGATCAATTATTTTAACTTAAAATGTAATTGATTGTGTTGGTGGATTCACAAATGTATGAATTTTTCAAAGCTCATAAAATTATACACTCTAAGTGGATGTTTTTTGTAGAATGGAAGTTAAATTTCTATTAAGTTGATTAAAATACTCAGGTTAGATAGGTTAAAGGCTAAGTAAGACAATTATAATTAGGCCATTTTGATAATCAATTATTTAAGAGGAATAATTTAAATTGAAAGTAGGTTTGATAATAGAATTGCAGGTACATTTTCCTGGACAAAAAAAAGACCATCAAGATTAGTTACACAAGTTCTGCCTTCCCTCAGAATTAATAAAGAATTTTATTATCAAGATCTACAGGAGAGGTAACGGAAAGTGTAAATGATGAAAAGTAAGGGATTCTAGCCCATATATAAAATTGTGGAAAATGTGTATACTTAAAAACTACTAAAGATCACATACCAGAAAGAAAATTAATCATATTGACCAGTAACCCAGGAGACTATGAGTAAATGAAAAGCTAAAGAATGTATGAGATATTTAAAACTCTATCCAAGACAATTTAGGAACAAACTTATGAAGATATGAAAGAAATGGAATTGGATTCAAAACACATTTTGTTCAGGATTTCTGAGTCAATTCATGAAGGATGTTGGATTACGGTTTCCTCTTCTTATAATATCTTTGTCCGGTTTTAATAATGGTCTCATAAATAAAATTTAAAAATATTTCCTCTTCTGTTTTTCAGGGAAAGACTATAGAGATTGTATTATTTCCTCCTTAAAACTTGTGTAAAATTTTCTGTTGAACCATTCTTGCCCAAAGATTTTATCTTCAAAAAGTTTTAAGCAAACTTCAATTTAATTAATAAATATAAGATTGCCCCAATTTTTTATTTCTTCCAAAATTGGTCTTTACTCTTTCTATGTTTCCTACATTAAATTCAGCTCATCAGAGTTATTGACAAGTTGTTTACATAATTTTCTTATTTTCTCTTCTCGTGTCTGCATGATCTGAGGTGATATCTCCTCTGTCGGAACTATTAGCCATTTTTATCTGCCCTCTTTGCTTCTGGTTAATTTAGTTAAATGTTTATAATTTCCGGTCATCTTTTACTAAGATAGATTTTTGGTTTATTAATTTTCCATACTACTCTCCTTGATATACATAAAATTATTGATTTTACCCCTATCTTTAGTAGTTTCTTCCTTTTGCTTTTTTCCCCTTTGGTTTAAGTTTGTTTATATTCTTCATTTCTAAGGTTAAAATTAAATGATTGATTTGGGCACTTTGATCTTTAAGTTTTGAATGTTATAGTATTTATGTTTATTATAGTATACTAGTTTAAGTATTGAATGTTATAAATTCATCTGTAAGGATTGCTTAATTATAACATCATTTCACTTTTCTTTCAGTTCCAAATAAATTTTAATGTCCCTTGAGAATTCCTCTTTAACCATCTGCTATTTACAAGTTTAGGGTTTGATTAACAAATATATGGTGATTTTCTATTTTTTTCTGTTATGGATGTTTTAATTTTAATTCTTTCCAATCTGAGAACTTATTTTGTATGATTCATATTCTTTTTTTGTATTTATTTATTTATTTGTTTATTTATTTTTCTAAGTTTTACAGACTTCATTTTGATTCATTGTACACAAATGGGGTACAACTTTTCATTTCTATGGTTGTGCATGATGTAAATTCATACCATTCATGGAATCACAGGTGTACCTAGGGTAATGATATCTATCTCATTCCACCATTTTCAAACCCCTCCCCCCTCCCTTTCTCATTTCGCTGTTCCTAATCTAAAGTTCCAGCTAGGGTATGAGAGAAGAATGATTCATATTCTTAACTTAAGGTTTCTTTGTAACCCCAAATATGATCTTGGTGCATGCTCCAAGTACACTAAGAAGAATGTGTCCCCCTCTTCTCTGAGGGACTGTTCAAAAACTGCCAATCACTCCAAACTGAATGGTAAGGCTCTTCAACTCATCTACACACCTATTTTTTTTAAATTAATTAATTTATTTTTTATTTTTACAGACCGCATTGAGATTCATTGTACACAAATGGGGTACAACTTTTCATTTCTATGGTTGTGCACAATGTAGATTCATACCATTTGTGTAAACATACATGTACATAGGGTAATGATGTCTGTCTCATTCCACCACACCTACCCCTCACATTTCCCTCTATGTAAAGTTTCTAAATCTAAATCTAAAGTTTCTCCCTTCTTCTCTTACTCCACCCCCATTTTGTACATACCTACTTTTTGTGTGCTTCTTTGTTAATTAACTTAGATACTCTATCAATTACTTTTTGTGTGCTTGTTAATTAACTTAGATACTCTATCAATTACTCATACGGAAGTCTCCAAATACAATCTGTACATTTATGTGGTTTTCTTTTCAATTCTAAACTTTTACCTCTTACATTTGTGTGTCCTATTGTGAAAAACACATTTAGGATTGTTACGGTTACATCTTACAACTGTCCCTCTTTATCTTAGATAGTCTCACTTTTATGGAAAGACTTTTGTCTAACGTAATGCAGCCATTGGAGCTTTCTTTTGATTATTGTTTGATGGCATGCCTTTCTCAATTCCTTTACTTTTAATCTTCCTGTGTCTTTAAACTTAGAGTGTATTTTTTATAGGCAGCATATAATAGAATCTTGGCTTTTCAAAATTTAATCTGCCAAACTCTATTGTCTAATTGGTATATAAATACTTGATATAGAGAGCAATTATAATAAATGAACTAAAATCTATTATTTTACTTATTGCTTTCTTCATGGTTTCATCTGCTTTGCTTTATCCTGTTTCTTAAACTTCTCTTTCATTCTTTCAATATTAACCTTCTATTTTATTCTTTTAACATTTTTGTGATTACAACTTGTGTATGTCAGCTCTCTAGCACCATAACAAAACATATGAAATAACTTAGAAAAAGATTTTTGTTGGCTTATGGTTTTGGAAGTTCCAGTTCATGAACAGTTGGTCCCATTGCTTTGGACCAGTAGGTAGGCAGCATGTAATATGGAAGAATGGAAATGCTTGCATCAGGAGCCAGGGAGCAAGAGTCCTATAGGCTCATTGTCATTGGTGGCCACTATAGGACCAGTGTGGCATATCCCCAGTGACCCACAAACCTTACTCCAATTTTCTACCATCTCCCAATAGCAGCACCCTTTTGACCATGTCTTTAACAAATGGGCCTGTGAACATTTAATATCTCAACTAGAGCACAGTTTATCTCCATTTTTCATTATTGAGACCTTTTTAAATTTTAAAACAGTAGTGCCAACAATAGCAATATATACCCTTAATTGATCAAAGTATACCTTCATAACCATCATTGTGGTTAACATTTAGTACATTTCCTTAAACATTTTATATTCCCATATTCTTTCTCCCATTATTCTTGCTTTAAGTTTTAATTTTATCTCTGATAAAAGCATATAGCTTATTTACCAATGATTTTGTTTTATACAGTTATCATTGAGTGAATAAGGAAATAAATTTTATTTTATCACTTATTTAATTTCCAGTGCTTGTTGTGTGTGTGTGAGTGTAAATTCAAGTTGCTGTGTGGTATGATGTCTTCTACCTAAAAATATTTTATAATGTGTGTTTGCTGGAAATTAATGATCTCAGTTTTTTGACTAAGAAAATTGACCTTTTGCTTCATTTCCAAGTTCATAGTTTCACTGTGTATAAAGAATTGGGAAGATTTTAATTGTTCTGAACACTTTAACAGGTTACATCAATGGTATGCTTGGATGGTTTCTGACAATACGTCAATTATATTTCTTACTTTGCATATTCCTCCAAAATATATCTTTTTGGTCTCTATCTTCAAGATACTTTTGTCTTTCACCTATTTAAATAAAAAACGATATGCCTAGGTGGTGTCTGTGTGTCTATGCATGTGTGTTTATCTTGCTTGGTGATCTCTAAGACTATGTATGGGTCTATTATTTGTGTCTGTCATAAAATTATTTAGCCATTTCTTTTTCCTTTTGTTTAAATTTTGGTTCTTTGTACACAAATGGAGTACAGCTATTGTTTTTCTGGTTGGACAAAAAGTAGAATCATGCAATTTGCATATTCATACATATACATCAGGTAAAAATGTTTGTCTCATTCTATTATCTTTCCTTCCCCACCACCTCTCCACCCCTCATTTTCCTCTATATAATCCATCCTTTCTCCATTCTTCCCATACCTCCCCCCTACCTCCGCTATGTTTCATCAACCACTTCTAAGAGAAAACATTCAGCCTTTGGTTTTTTGGAATTTGCTTATTTCACTTAACATGATCTTCTCTAATTCCATTCATTTACCTGCAAATGTAATAATTTTATTATTCTTTATGGCTGAATAATATTCTATTGTATACATATACCACAGTTTCTTTATCCATTCATCTATTGAAAGGAGTGAATTGGGCTGCTATAAACATTGATGTGGTTGCATAACTGCAGTATGCTGATTTTAAGTCCTTTGGGTATAGGCCAAGGAGTGGAATAGCTGGGTCAAATGGTGGTTCCATTCTGAGTTTTCTAAGGAATCTCCATACTGCTTTCCACAACCCAACCAGCAATGTATGAGTGTACCTTTTTCCCCACATCCTCGCCAACACCTATTGCTGCTTGTATTCTTGATAATAGACATTCCAATTGGGGTGAGATGATATCTTAGGGTAGTTTTGATTTGCATTTCTCCTATTACTAGAGATGTTGAACATTTTTTCATGTATCTGTTTATTGCTTGTAGATCCTCTTCTGTGACATGTCTGCTCATTTCCTTGGCCCATTTATTGATTGGGTTATTTGTATTCTTGGAGTAAAGATTTTTGAGTTCTTTATAAATTCTCAATGTTAGTGTTCTACCTGAAGTGTGTGTGACAAAGATTTTCTCCCACTCTTTAGGCTCTCTCTTCACATTGCTGATTATTTCCTTTGCTGAGAAAAAGCTTTTTAGTTTGAATTTATCCCAATTATTGATTCCTGTTTGTATTTCTTGTGCTTTGGGAGTCATGTTAAGGAAGTCTGGTCCTAGGCTGATGTGATAAAGTTGTGGACCTACTATTTCGTCTGTTAGGTGCAGGGTCTCTGGTCTAATTCCTAGGTCCTTGATCCATTTTGAGTTGAGTTTTGTACAGGGTGAAAGATGGGGGTTAAGTTTCAATTTGCTGCATATGAATTTCCAGTTTTCCCAGCACCATTTGTTGAAGAGGCTATCTTTTCACCATTGTATGTTTTTAGCTCCGTTGTCAAGTATGAGACAACTATATTTATGTGGGTTTATCTCTGTGTTCTCTACTCTGTACCATTGGTCTACCTGCCTATTTTGGTGCCAACACCATGCCATTTTTGTTACTATTGCTTTGTAGTATAGTTGAAGGTCTGGTGTTGTGATACCACCTGCTTTGCTCTTCCTTCTAAGGATTGCTTTAGCTATTCTGGGTCACTTATTCCCCCAAATGAATTTCATGATTGCTTGCTATATTTCTATGAGGTCCGTCATTGAGATTTTAATTGGAATTGCATTGAATTTGTATACTGCTTTTGGTAGTATGATCATTTTGACAATATTTATTCTGCCTATCCAAGAACATGGGAGATCTTTCCATCTTCTAAGGTTTTCTTTAATTTCTTTCTTTAGTGTTCTGTAGTTCTTGTTGTAGAGGTCTTTCCCCTCTTTTGCTAAATTGACTCCTAGGTTTTTTTTTTGTTGTTGTTTTTTGAGGCTACTGTGGGGTAGCTTTCCTAATTTCTCTTTCAGAGGGTTCAGCACTTATGAATAAGAATGCATTAGATTTATGAGTGTTGATTTTGTATCCTGCTACTTTACCGAATTCATTTATGAGTTCCAGAAGCTTTATGGTGGAATTTTTTGGCTCCTCTAAATAGAGAATCATGTCATCAGCAAATAGGGAAAGTTTGAGCTCTTCTTTTCCTATTTGAATTCCTTTTATTTCTTTAGTCTGTCTAATTGCTCTGGCTAAAATTTCAAGAACAATGTTGAATAGTAGTGGCAAAGGAGGGCATCCCTGCCTTGTTCCAGTTTCAGAGGGAATACTTTAGTTTTTCTCCATTTTGAATGATGTTGGCCATGCTCTTAGCATAGGTAGCTTTTACAATGTTGACGTATGTTCCTACTATCCCTATTTTTTCTAGTGTTTTGAGCATGAAGGGGTGCTGTATTTTATCAAATGCTTTCTCTGCATCTATTGAAATAATCATGTGATTCTTAACTTTAAGTCTGTTGATGTGGTGAATTACATTTATTGATTTCCAGATGTTGAACCCACCTTGCATCCCTGGAATGAAACCCACTTGATCATGGCGCACCATCTTTTTAATATGTTTTTGTATACAATTTGCTAAAATTTTGTTAAGGATTTTTGCATCCATGTTCATTAGGGATATTGGTCTGAAATTTTCTTTCCTTGATGTGTCTTTCTCTGGTTTTGGTATCAGGGTGATATTAGCTTCATAGAATGAGTTTGGAAGTGTTCCCTCCTCCTCTATCTCATGGAATACTTTGAGAAGTATTGGAATGGGTTCTTCTTTGAAGGTCTTGTAGAACTCAGCTGAAAATCCATCTGGCCCTGGACTTTTCTTGGTAGGTAGGCTCTTGATGACTTCATCTATTTCATTGCTTGAAAATTGGTCTATTTAAATTATGTATGTCTCCAAATTCAGTTTGGATGGGTCATATGTCTCTAGAAACCTATTGATGTCATCGAGATTTTTCTATTTTGTTGGAGTCTGGATTTTCAAAATAGTTTCTAATTATGTTTTGTATTTTGATAGTGTCCATCATGATAGTTCCTTTTTCATCTTGAATTTTAGTAATTTGGATTTTCTCTCTCCTTCTCTTCATTAACGTGGCTAAGGGTTTATCAATTTTGTTTATTTTTTCAAAGAACCAACTTTTTGTTTTGTCAATTTTTTTAATAGTTTCTTTTGTTTAAATTTCATTGATTTCAGCTCTGATTTTAAGTATTTCCTGTCTTCTACTACTTTTGGTGCTAATCTGTTCTTTTTCTAGGGCTTTGAGCTGTAATGTGAGGTCTTTTCTTTGTTCACTTTTTATTCTTTTGTTTTATGAGCTCCATGCAATGAATTTTCCTCTTAATACTGCTTTCATAGTGTCCCGGAGATTTTGATATGTTGTATCATTGTTCTTGTTTACCTCCATGAATTTTTTATTTCCCCCCCAATGTCTTCTATTATCCATGCATCATTCAATAGTGTGTTATTTAATCTCCAGGTGTGGAGTAGTTTCTGTTTTTATTTATTATTGATTTCTAATTTCATTCCATTATGATCTGACATAATACAAGGTAGTATCTCTCTCTTTTTGTATTTGCTAAGAGTACCTTTGTAGCATAATATATGGTCTATTTTAGAGAAGGATTCATGTGCTGCTGAGAAGAAGGTGTATTCACTTGTTGCTGGATGGAATACTCCATATATGTCTGTAAGTCTAAATTATTGATTATGTTATTGAGTTCTATGTTTTCTTTGTTCAATTTTTGTTTGAAAGATCTGTCCAATGTTGAGAGAGGTGTATTAAAGTCACTTAGTATTATTATGTTGTGGTCTATTTGGTTCCTGGAATGGAGAAGGATTTGTTTATCATACATGGATGCACTATTATTTGGGGCATAAATATTTATGATGCTTATGTCTTCCTGATTTATGCTTCCCTTAAGCAGTATGAAATGTCCTTCTTTATCCCTTCTG
>JAJEJO010000847.1:11207-65003 GCA_020662805.1 Glaucomys volans
TTCTAAGGTTTTCTTTAATTTCTTTCTTTAGTGTTCTGTAGTTCTTGTTGTAGAGGTCTTTCCTCTCTTTTGCTAAATTGACTCCTAGGTTTTTTTTGTTGTTGTTATTTTTTGAGGCTACTGTGGGGTAGCTTTCCTAATTTCTCTTTCAGAGGGTTCAGCACTTATGAATAAGAATGCATTAGATTTATGAGTGTTGATTTTGTATCCTGCTACTTTACCGAATTCATTTATGAGTTCCAGAAGCTTTATGGTGGAATTTTTTGGCTCCTCTAAATAGAGAATCATGTCATCAGCAAATAGGGAAAGTTTGAGCTCTTCTTTTCCTATTTGAATTCCTTTTATTTCTTTAGTCTGTCTAATTGCTCTGGCTAAAATTTCAAGAACAATGTTGAATAGTAGTGGCGAAAGAGGGCATCACTGCCTTGTTCCAGTTTCAGAGGGAATACTTTAGTTTTTCTCCATTTTGAATGATGTTGGCCATGCTCTTAGCATAGGTAGCTTTTACAATGTTGACGTATGTTCCTACTATCCCTATTTTTTCTAGTGTTTTGAGCATGAAGGGGTGCTGTATTTTATCAAATGCTTTCTCTGCATCTATTGAAATAATCATGTGATTCTTAACTTTAAGTCTGTTGATGTGGTGAATTACATTTATTGATTTCCAGATGTTGAACCCACCTTGCATCCCTGGAATGAAACCCACTTGATCATGGCGCACCATCTTTTTAATATGTTTTTGTATGCAATTTGCTAAAATTTTGTTAAGGATTTTTCATCCATGTTCATTAGGGATATTGGTCTGAAATTTTCTTTCCTTGATGTGTCTTTCTCTGGTTTTGGTATCAGGGTGATATTAGCTTCATAGAATGAGTTTGGAAGTGTTCTCTCCTCCTCTATCTCATGGAATACTTTGAGAAGTATTGGAATGGGTTCTTCTTTGAAGGTCTTGTAGAACTCAGCTGAAAATCCATCTGGCCCTGGACTTTTCTTGGTAGGTAGGCTCTTGATGACTTCATCTATTTCATTGCTTGAAAATTGGTCTATTTAAATTATGTATGTCTTCAAATTCAGTTTGGATGGGTCATATGTCTCTAGAAACCTATTGATGTCATCGAGATTTTTCTATTTTGTTGGAGTCTGGATTTTCAAAATAGTTTCTAATTATGTTTTGTATTTTGATAGTGTCCATCATGATAGTTCCTTTTTCATCTTGAATTTTAGTAATTTGGATTTTCTCTCTCCTTCTCTTCATTAACGTGGCTAAGGGTTTATCAATTTTGTTTATTTTTTCAAAGAACCAACTTTTTGTTTTGTCAATTTTTTTAATAGTTTCTTTTGTTTAAATTTCATTGATTTCAGCTCTGATTTTAAGTATTTCCTGTCTTCTACTACTTTTGGTGCTAATCTGTTCTTTTTCTAGGGCTTTGAGCTGTAATGTGAGGTCTTTTCTTTGTTCACTTTTTATTCTTTTGTTTTATGAGCTCCATGCAATGAATTTTCCTCTTAATACTGCTTTCATAGTGTCCCGGAGATTTTGATATGTTGTATCATTGTTCTTGTTTACCTCCATGAATTTTTTATTTCCCCCCCAATGTCTTCTATTATCCATGCATCATTCAATAGTGTGTTATTTAATCTCCAGGTGTGGAGTAGTTTCTGTTTTTATTTATTATTGATTTCTAATTTCATTCCATTATGATCTGACATAATACAAGGTAGTATCTCTCTCTTTTTGTATTTGCTAAGAGTAGCTTTGTAGCATAATATATGGTCTATTTTAGAGAAGGATTCATGTGCTGCTGAGAAGAAGGTGTATTCACTTGTTGCTGGATGGAATACTCCATATATGTCTGTAAGTCTAAATTATTGATTATGTTATTGAGTTCTATGGTTTCTTTGTTCAATTTTTGTTTGAAAGATCTGTCCAATGTTGAGAGAGGTGTATTAAAGTCACTTAGTATTATTATGTTGTGGTCTATTTGGTTCCTGGAATGAAGAAGGATTTGTTTATCATACATGGATGCACTATTATTTGGGGCATAAATATTTATGATGCTTATGTCTTCCTGATTTATGCTTCCCTTAAGCAGTATGAAATGTCCTTCTTTATCCCTTCTGGCTAACTTTGGCTTGAAGTCTACTTTATCTGATATGAGAATGGAAACCCCCACTTTTTTACTGAGTCCATGTGTGTGGTATGTTTTTTCCCATCCTTTCACCTTCAGTCTGTAGGTGTCCTTTTCTACGAGATGAGTCTCTTGAAGGCAGCACATTGTTGGGTCTTTCTTTTTAATCCAATCTTCCAGTCTATGTCTTTTGATTGCTGAGTTTAGGCCATTAACATTCAGGGTTATTATTGAGATATGACTTGTATTCCCAGTCATTTTGGCTTATTCTTGGCTTTTAACTTGACTTGGTTTTCCTTTAACTGACTATTCCTTTAGGGTAATTCCTCCCTTTGCTGACTTACATTGTTGTTTTTCATTTCTTACTCTTGGAATATTTTACTGAGAATGTTCTGTAGGGCAGGCTTTCTATTTGTGAATTCTTTGAACTTTTTTTTATCATGGAAGTATTTTATTTCTTCAACAAATCTAAAGTTTAGTGGGTATAAGATTCTTGTTTGGCATCCATTTTCTTTCAGAGCTTGAAATATGTTGTTCCAGGTCTTTCTTGCTTTTAGGATCTGGGCTGAGAATTCTGCTGATATCCATACTGGTTTCCTCCTGTATGTAATCTGATGCTTTTCTCTTGCAGCCTTTAAAATTCTATTTTATTTTGTATGTTAGGTATTTTCATTATAATGTGCCTTGGTGAGGATCTGTTGTAAATTTGGCATTTGGTGTCCTGTAAGCCTCTTGTATATGATTTTCCACCTCATTCATCAGATTTGGGAAATTTTCTGATATTATTTCATTGAACAAATTATTCATTCCCTTGGTTTGTATCTCTGTGCCTTCCTCAATCACAATAATTCTTAAATTTGGTCTTTTCATGATGTCCCATAATTCTTGGAGGTTCCATTCATGGTTCCTTACCATCTTCTCTGTTTGGTCAATTTTGTTTTCATGATTAAATATTTTGTCTTCATTGTCTGAGGTTCTGTCTTCCAAGTGGTCTAGCCTGCTGGCTGTGCTTTCTATTGAGTTTTTAATTTGGTTTATTGTTTCCTTTATTTCAAGGATTTCTCTTTGTTTATTTTTTCAGAATCTCTGTCTCTTTATTGAAATGATTTTTTGCTTCCTGCAATTGCTCTTTTAGCTGACTATTCATTGCCTGCATTTGCTCTCTCATTACATCGTTCATTTCTCAGATCATTTTAATTATGTACATTCTGAACTCCCTTTCTGACATTCCTTCTACCATGTTGCCATTGGGTTGTATTGATATAGCATCTAGGTTTGTTTGAGACACTTTCTTCCCTTGTTTTCTCATGTTCCTCATGTATCTTCCCCTCTAGCAGTGGGAATCAAAGGTATTGCAGTTTTCCTCTAAATATTTGTCATGTCCCTGCAGATTTTCAATACCTCACCTTGAAGAGATTAATATTGGCAACATAACATATAAACAATATGTGTCCTTAATCCATATAGACCCTATTTAGATATTACCTATTGTCCTAATATACAGAGATGAGTTCACATTATTACCTACAGCATGACCAATAAGTTTGCAATAAGGACCACAATTTCAAATGGTGGAAAAAGAGGATGAGGAGGGGTGTAGAATATAAGGTTAATGAGATAGGAAGTGAGTCTGTACATTTACTATGTCATAGGAAGAGTGAAAGCGGGATTAAAAGAAATAGGTTGTCAGCATGAGAAAAGAGAGTATCCAAGGAAACAGATAAATAAGAGGACGATAGAGTGATAAGAGTATTAATATAAGAAAAAAGTGGGAATAGAGTAGGTATAATCAGAAAAATTGTCATAGTACTATTTTAAAAAAGTTCTGCAATAAAATTATACTGTACTGTTCAAACCTCCTATTTTTCAGTAGTCTGTTGCCTGAGAGGTGCTTGAAAATGTGGTGTCCCAGGAAGGGTGCTGTCCCGCTCCCTCCAGGTCTGGAATAATCAATGCTTGTGGGGAACGGCAATCTGGTATTGATAGATGGTCAATCACAGTGTGGGAGCAGGCCTGGGCACTAGACCAGGAATGGGGCACAGGCCTGTGCTTAGTGCTGGGGATGGTGGGCCTGGTGTCTTTGCAGGCCTGTGTTCATGGCTGGATCTGCCTGACAGGCCTGTGCTCGGACCTGGGGGCAGATCTGGGTGGCTGGGTCCTCTCTATTTTTTCAAATATTACTTTCCCTATAGTCCTCTTTTTTCTTTCTGAGATTCCGACTATCCATTTTCTTTTCCCCTCACCTCTAGTAAGTTCTGTTCTATGCTTGTCTTGCTCTTTTCTAAGTTTGTCTAAGCTCTCTTATCTATTTTCAAGTTTTTCTTCCTTGTCTCTGCTGAGTCTACTGATGGTTTTAAGGCATTCTTTATTTCTTTTATTGTGTTTTGTTTTAAATTTCCAAAATTTTAAATTGGTTTTCCCTTATACTTCTGTCTACTGAAATGTCCCATTTTCTCTTGTATACTTCCATTAAAACCTTTAACATATAATAAAAATTATTTTAAATTAGTTGTTCCAAATCTACATTATAGTTAAATTTGGTTCTGTTGACTGACCAGTTGCTTAACAATGTCTTTTATTCCTGCTTTTTTCATATACTTTGTAATTTTTTTGAATTGAGAGCCAGACATCTGTATGTTCATAGAGACTAAGGTAAATAATTATTATGCCTAGATAGAAGTAAAGGATGCATCTTTACTTCTACTAAGAATTTAATGTGGGGACCTGGAGTTAATTTAGTCTGGAAAGGTATTGTACTTAGGTCAGGAGCTAGTTTGCCAGAGAGATTTTCTTAAAGTCTATTCCACCCTCAGCTTTAAGTCTTCCCTTTTCACTGCAGCTTAGATAGGGTTTATAAACTCACTTTTGCAACTCTTATGAAAAATTCTGTTATTATCTCTTATCAACACTTTTGGTGGAGAAAGGGAAAATTCTGTTTTTCTGACAAAGCATTCATTTATTGGTTCCCTTGGACTTTGGAGAGTGGCCTTTCTAATGCTGCTGCCACTTCTACACCTGTAACAAGAAATGTGTTCTTCACTCCCCCAGAGAGAGTCCTTGGTTGTGTCCCCTTTCTTCAGTTGCAATGGGTTTCTACCCATTTCCTAAATATGCCAGTGTTTACTGTCCTTTCCTCCACAGGTTGTCTCTGGCTTTGTAGCTAAGATAGGGCACTAAGTCAGGTTGGATTTCAAGCACACCTCCCCAGGGTCATGTTTCTTTCCAACAGGCTCACATCACAAAGGATGGTCTCTCAAGTCTTGCTGCATTCTGTGTGTGCGTGCATGGGTGTGCATGGTAGCATCTTTACAAGAAAAACACAAACTGAAAATTCTTCTTTAACCATGGCTGCTAGGTCTCCCATTTTCCTTTTCCATGTCACAATTAACCTCCACTAATTTGTTAATTATTGCAGCTAAATTCTCATTAGTGCCCAGCTGTGTCTTCCCAGTTAAGTGGTCAGATTCTGCCCCTCCCTGTGGGTGATTGACTCTTCTTATATTTTCAGCCAGCTGGTTGTCCTGAATCCTCAATTTTCAGAAAATATACAATAATTTGTACTTTGTAATATGGAAGAGTCTAAATTTTTACAAAGTGGGTTATCATCCCATAAAAGAGGTTACTGACAAAATTCACTACCATCTGTTTTGACTGCTAATTGCAGGGACATGTCACCATTCACATTATCAACAAACAAGAGCAATATACACTCTTGAATAGACACAAGAAGGTGTGTATAAAATCATATATGAATACACACATCAGTACATAAACTCATACTTTCATATTCACCAGCCCAATATGAAAGTATGACTTCTTTTTCTAGCTTTTTCTTTCGACTACCATGTGATGTTTTTCTTTTTGCATTTTTTGTATATTCTAAATGATATTTAAAGCCCCAATTATTTTTAAAAGCATACAAAAAGAACTCAATGAAGATACATGGATGCTAACTAGATATTGAATTTAATTGTTTCAAATTCTTGAAAAATGCTTTGTCCTCAAGTCCTGCGATTGATTTAAAATAAATAACCAATAAAATATACCAACTTCAAGAAATTCAGCCACATTAACAACTCTAACAGCCATTTGAACAAAGAGAACTATGTGCTGTTTCCCAGAATTTTCTTTCTTTTTAAAGTTTATTTATAGTTTTCTAAAATTAGTGTATTATGGATACACATAAAAGTAAAATTCTCTGTAGTCTATTCATTTATGTACATAGGAAGGTTTAGTTGGATTCATTCCACACTGTCTCTCTCTTTTATTCTCATGTAATTAATAGAATTTTGCCCTGTACTTTTCTTTTCATTAATTTTTCCTTTTAATTTCCATTTATTTCTCCTTACTTTGCTCTTGCTTTCACATATGTGAGAAAACATTTGACTCTTGGTTTTCTGGGTCTGGCTTATTTTACTTAGCATGATGCTCTTCAGTTCCAATCATTTACCAGAAAATACCATCATTTCATTCTTATTTATGGCTAAAACTCCATTGTGTATATATACCACAATTTATTTAGCCATTTCTCTGATGACAGCACCTAAGCTGGTTCCAGTTCTTAGGCTATTGTAAGTTATGCTGCTGTAAACATTGATGAGAATGCATCTCTATGATATGTTAATTTTATGTCTTTGGATATATACTGAGGAGTAAAATAACTGGATCATGTGTTGGTTCCATTCCTATATTTTTGAGAAATCTCCGTACTGTTTTTCAGAGCAGTTATACTAATTTGCAGTCCCACAAACAATACATGAGTATATTTTCCCCCATATCCTCACCTCCATTTATTATTATCTGCATTCTTGATAATTGCCATTCTTACTGGAACAAGGTGAAATCTCAAAGATGTTTTGATTTGCATTTCCCTGATTGCTAGAAATGTTGAACTTTTTTTTATATATTTGCTGATCATGTGTATTTCTTCTTTTGAGAAGTGTCTTTTTAGTTCTTTTGCCCATTTGTGATTAATATCCATAATATATAAAGAACTCAAACAACTTAATATCAATAAAACAAATAACCTGAATAGGCAAGAAAACTAATCAGAATTTTTCTTGCTTGTGTGTAAAAAACGTAAATAGACTTGCTAGCAAGGACTCTAAACTTCCCTCTGTCATCTGAGAGCTCTTTAGCAGGCTGAGTTGTTTGCCATCTTGGTCTCATAAAGAATCATATCATTCAAAATAGAAATTGTTTTCTAAATGACCTTTTTAGAATTGTAGAAAAGTGAATTCTACATAAGAAACATCTTTATTCTTTTAGAAAATAAATATTTTCAAACACCATTCAGAAAGAACACAAAGTAATGCCTCTAAATATATAGCTCATCCCAATCTAGTTAACAATTTAAGGACAAATACTTTTTTTTTTGAACCGGGGATTGACCTCAGGGACACTCAACCACTGAGTCATGTCCCCAGCCCTATTTTGTATTTTATTTAGAGACAGGGTCTCACTGAGTTGCTTAGGGCCTCACTTAGTTGCTGAGGCTGGCTTTGAACTAGTGATCCTGCTGCCTCAGCCTCCTGAGTCGCTGGGATTACAGGCATGCGCCACCATGCCCAGCTAAGAAGGACAAATACTTAACACAGGATTAAAATGAACTTTTTCAGGATTACTCAGGAGGAACAGAACTTAGAATATGATATTACCACTGCAATTAATTGAGCTTTTACTTTGAGAGACAAAGAATGCACTCCTGACTAATATAGCAGCAACTTTCTTTCAGTAATCATCTGCTTAATGAATTCACTGAAATAAAATATATTCTATGAAGACTACTACTAACATTAGATAAAGAGAATTAGATTCATTTATAAGACTAAAATATAGGCTTTTATAAATATAGATCTCCTTCTTACATTCTCAAATGACAAATAATTATTTCTTTAAAAATAAAATATACAGATTGAATATGCTGCAGTGTAGAGAATATGGGAAATATGCCTATTGAAAAATTATTTCACAATAAATAATTGTTGTTACTAATTTGTTTTTAAACTTATTCTAACTTTCTAAATAAATAATATTTGATTATTTTGGACACCCTTATACAGTATAGAGTTTTGGAAAAGTACAATATCCATTATTTTTCAGTGCACTTACGTTTGAATTAAATGATAAATTATGATAACATTGAGGAAATAATATAGATATTAGATTTGAAAGTACATGTTGCAAAGTTCAGTATTATTTTAAGATGCATAAAGAAATCAGTTTTCTTCTTTCTAGATGAAAACATAGATTGTTGGAAGGAACTATTACCACACAAAGCTTTTAGAAATGTATATATAACACAAGGTAAAACAACTATTCAGGTGATTTTGCAAAAAACTGATTAAAGCTTATATTTAACTTTCACATAAGTGATATTTGAACAACTAAGGACTCAATTTTAGATCTGCCATTTTTCTTTAAATAAATCAGAAAGAAGTCAATAGTTTATGCTATGAAAAAACTTAAGACTCCTGTAGCTTTTTTGGGGTGAAGGAAACTCATCACCCCACCATCTCTTTAAGAGGAATGTTTATGGGTTCTGAGTGGCTACAAAATAGTGGTTTCAAGAAGTTTGTGTTTCAAGTGGGAATATGGAGCTTAGTACAATGAATACATGAAAAATCCAGTAAAGGTATGTCACAAGTGAGAATATAAGAGACTCCTGAATGTAGGTGCCCAGGCAGACTTCAAGGACAAATAGTAAGAGAAAGAAAGGAGATATTGTGATACAGGTGACCCTGGCAAGGATATATATCTTATAAGCACTGCACTTTGTTTTGATCAACGTTTGTCATATCTAAATATATCTAAAAAATTGTATGCTACTAAATTTATTTCAAAGTTAAACAGAATTATATAAATGTACTATGGGAATCCTTTGATTCTGAATAAAGAACTTTAAAAGTATAATCTCATTATTTTAACTAACAAATGATTTTGTTTGCAAAATAATTTAAATTATTCTGCTTTTTAATTTTTAAAATTCATACTCAATAGATTCACTATGGAATCTTCAGATATACACATAGTATTGTTTGGACAATTTCATTCCACTGTTCTTCCCATTTCCTAATCCTTCCTTCCTTCCCACCAATTCCCTTTCTGAACTCTCTTCTAGCATAATGTTTTCCAGTTCCATGCTTTTACCCCTAGAGGCCATAATTTCATTCTTCTCCATGGGTGAGTAAAATCCCAATGTACATGTATAGCACATTTTCTTTATTCATTCATCTGTTGATAGACACCTGGCCTGGTTCCACACCTTGGCTACTGTGAATTGTGATGCTTTAAACATGGATGTGACTATATCACTATAGTATGTTGATTTTAGAATCTTTTGAATAAAAACTGAAGAGTGGGAGAGCTGGGTCATATGGTAGTTCTATTCTTAGATTTTTGCTGAACCTCCATAGTGTTTTCCAGAGTGTTTGTACTTATTTGCAGTCCCACCAACAATATATGAGTGCACCTTTTTTTTTCACATATTTGCCAGCATTTATTATTTTTTGTACTTGATAACTGCCTTTCTGACTGGAGTGAGAAGATATCTCAATGTAATTTTCATTTGTATTTTCCTGATTGCTAGGGATGTTGAACTTTTTTTTAAATATTTTGTTGGCATTAGTATTTCCTCATTTGAGAAGTGTCTGTTTAGTTGCTTTGCCCATTTGTTAATTGGGTTATTTGTTTGTTGGTTGGTTGATTGATATTTAAAATAACTATAAATAGAAGGAAGACCAGTAGAGCATAGGAAGGGAATCAGGAGGAGGGAGGAGGTGAGGGAAAGGGGAAGTTCTAGCCACTGAAATGGAGCAAATCATATCATGCATGCATGATTATGTCAAAGGTTCCACTATTATGTGTAAAAGTACAATGCACTAATAATAAATAAGTAAATAATACTAGTTTTCTTGTTTAAAAACAAATGTGAATTTTATGTGCAAGTACATAATTTGGCAGTTATCTTCAGCTTTTTAGATTTATAATAGCCCATAAAATTCTACCCACTATTCTTAATCTAATATTAAATTTGTAGCACTTCCAGTTTTTATTTTAACTGTTTTTGCTACTTTCATTCAATGTCTAGAACTGCCTAAAGCCCTAAGTTCAAAATATTGTCCAAACTAAAGTGGGAAAATCCCCTTTGCTATACAGTATACATACAGTGCATAGGAGAACAAAAAGCTTAGATTAATTTATGAACCCACTATCCAACTTGGAAAGAATCTTATATATGCCATTTTTCCATCTTTTTCAATCTTCTGGACATAGGAACCATTCTATACAATAGATAACCATATATTCCTACTCTCATTCCCTTTCTGTAATTGAGAATTGATTGAGAATAATAAAAAAGTGATTGTGTAGCCCATAATCAAAGATAGAAAACAAATGAATACAATTATAATTTCCCAATGGAATGAATAAATTATACTGGAATACCAACTAATATTCCATATTTCTAAATTAATGAGTAAAATGATGAAAATAAAAAAGGAAATAATATGAAATCAGTATTAACTTCCCAGAGCTCGGAACTAACAGTATCTTAAGAAAAGAGTATTGGCTTTGGAATCATAAGACTGAGTTTGAGAACTGGTTTGGCCATTTCTTGACTTTTCTCATTTGCATAAATATACATCTTAGCATCTGATACCTTATTAATCACTTCATTGCCTTTATTAAATGGGATAATATATGTAAAGCTAAAGCATAAAGTACCCAAGCACAAAAGTTGCTTAAGGCACTGTGTAGGTAAGTGAGTCCCATCTATATTGCATGCTTCCAACAGTAAAATCCATTTTTGATTTCCAAAGATGGTCCATTTCCAAAGATGCCCTCATCACAAGGCTTCAGAATTGACATTGCAACATTTTGTTGTATAATCATTTCCATTTATTTTGTGCAATTTTATCATTAATTACTTTGCTTACATTTCAGAACATGCCCAAATTCAGACAGTGATGAGTAATTCCTCTATAACACTCAAAGTTTATACTGCCCTGGTGAGAAGATGTGACTTACAACCTCGACAATGAAAGAGGATGATTTAGTATCCTCATACTATTTCCATATTCTTTACAGATGTACTTATCAAATTAAATGATAATATAAGAGGTTTAAATGGTCATATTTGGAAATGGACCTAATGATAGAAAAATGTTAGATTTTAAATGTTAGATTCATGTTTCTAGATAAACATAAATACTTTGAATTATAAGTTTTTCTGTGTTGTTAAAATATTTTTTCCTTTGCTGAGAAGAAGCTTTTTAGTTTGACTCTATCCCAATCATTTATTCGTGCTTCTCAGCAAAGGAAACAATCAGCAATGTGAAGAGAGAGCCTTCAGAGTGGGAGAAAATCTTTGCCACACACACTTCAGACAGAGCACTAATCTCCAGAATCTACCAAGTACTCAAAAATCTTTACACCACGAACACCAATAACCCAATCAATAAATGGGCCAAGGAAATGAACAGACACTTTACAGAGGAAGATCTACAAGCAATCAACAGATTTATGAAAAAATGTTCAACATCACTCGTTATAAGAGAAATGCAAATCAAAACCACCTTAAGATTTCATCTTACCCCAATTAGAATGTCTTTTATCAAGAACACAGGCAACAACAGGTGTTGGCGAGGATGTGGGGAAAAGGGTACACTCATACATTGCTGGTGGGAGTGCAAGTTGGTGCAGCCACTCTGGAAAGCAGTGTGGAGATTCCTTAGAAAACTTGGAATGGATCCACCATTTGATCCTGCTATCCCACTCCTTGGCTTATACCCAAAGGACTTAAAATCAGATTGCTACAGTGATGCGGCCACATCAATGTTCATAGCTGCTCAATTCACAATAGCTAGATTATGGAATCAACCTAGATGCCCTTCAGTAGATGAATGGATAAAGAAACTGTGGTATATATACACAATGGAATATTACTCAGCCATAAAGAAGAATAAAATTATGGCATTTGTAGGTAAATGGATGATGTTGGAGACTGTTATGCTAAGTGAGATCAGCCAATCCCAAAAATCCAAAAGCCGAATGGTCTCTCTGATAAATGAATGATGATGCATAATGCGGAGGGGAAAAGGTGGCAAGAATGGAGGAAAGATAGCTAGCATAGAGGGAAGGGAGGGGTGGGGGCGGGTGGGGGGTAAAATTAATAACAGAGTGTATGACAGATACCATTGCCCTGTGTACATGCATGAACGCACAGATGGTGTGACTCTACTTTGTGTACAACCAGTGAAACAATAGCTGTACTCCATTTGTGTTCAATGAATCAATCAGTAAATAAAATAAAAAATTAAAAAATAATAAAATAAAATAAAATATTTTTTCATTTGCATGTGTTGCCTTGGTAAAAGCAAATTTCAAAATAATTCAAAAACAATATCAAAAAGGAAATCTATCTGTTCTATTGAAAATATGATATTAGCATTAGAAATATTATGATATGGAAGTGTTGGTATTCTAGGACACTTAGTATTACAGGGAGGAAAAAGACAAATTTGTTTTAGACCTACATTTGCAAAAGGAAAGAAAAATCAAGGCACTTCATTGATTGATCTTATATATTTTTCTTTCTTTCTTTTTCTTTTTTTGGGTACTGGGGATTGAACCCAGGGACACTTAACCACTGAGCCACATCCCAGCCCTTTTTATATTTTATTTAGAGCCAGAGTCTTTCTAAGTTACTCAGAACCTCACTAAGTTGCTGAGACTGGCTTTGAACTCAGGATATTCTCACCTCACACTCCCAAGCTGCTAGGATTATAGGTATGTGCCACAAAGCCCGGCAATCTTATATGTTTTTATCTTTACACTACTCAGTAAAAATGAAAGATACATGGAGCAATTGAATTCAATTCATTAATAATTTATTCATCACCTACTACATATTGTGCATTGCCTTGTGCTGGGTGTTAGGGATATGAAGATGAAAAGGTATGTTCCACATTCCTTAGGAACTTAGTAGAGAATACATGGAGAACTATTCAAGTTCCATTGCATTGTCTATATTTTATGTTATGTTCAGAATCCTAGATAAACTTTTAAATGCTGTACAATGGAAAGAATGGAACAAAGAGGAAACACAATGAATGAGGTTGTCTTTAAACCTAGAGAACTGACATTAGAGAAATTATTAATCCTGAAAAATGAGAAAGACAGTCACATAAAGAACTAACAGAGGTAGTGAGAATAAGAAAGGCATGGGTCCCAATTTAGTATCAATCTTAACATATCCAGGGCTAAAGAACAGTGAAGCAGGTGGAGAATGAACTGGGAGGGGAATGAGACATCCAAGAGCAGGCAGGAGTCAGGCCCTTGGAGTCCATGAGAAAGGAGTTTGTGTGTTTTTCTGAGTGAAGTGAAAAGTCGATGGGAGAAAAGAGGTAAAAGGTCAGAATTCTTTGAAAAGCATCTGGTAGTGAGAGGATGCATTCTGAGAGAAGGGTGAGAGCAGAACAAACAGCTGCAGTCCAATAGTCTTCAATCTGCTTATGCCGGCCAAGACAGCACAGTTTCTCCTGTGATAAGAAACACCACCGACACGTCAGTGCCTGTCAAGCACAAAGGCACAGCTTCATTTTTCACCCACACATCACTTCTACTGCGGGTTGGCTGAGGTTTCTGCTGTATGCTGTCACCACCCTTGGGTTGAAATCAAGGCTGAATGAATGATCAGTGTTTCACTCATTCCCTGAAACACTGTCACTGACTGACCTGAATGAAGCATAGTCATCTCTTAAAGTTTCTGCTAGCAAGTGACATGTCTGAGCTCTGCTCATACTTCATTTGCTGAAGCAGCTGGGTGTCCAAACCTGACTTCAGTGGGACAGGGATGTGCAATTCTTCCACAGGTAAAGGACATCGACATTGATGAATGACTATCAACTGTACCCAGCAAGAGGTAGTAAGTGGTGACTTTGACTAAGGATGTGAGAGTGTATTGGAGCTAGTCATAAATACATTAGGGTTCAAATGAATATGACTTGGTGAACTGAATAGGAGGCAGGATAAATGGGCAGATTCAAGGTCACACTTCATGACTTGTGTACATTATGTAGATGGTAGTGGGTCCATTACTGAAATGGGGAAGAATGAGGGAAGACATTCTGACAATATAAGTTGAACTCTGGGATGTTCATAAGATCCAGACACTATAGCTAGATCGTGGAACCAACCTAGATGCCCTTCAATAGATGAATAAATAAAGATAAAGAAACTGTGGTATATATACGCAATGGAATATTATTCAGTCATAAAGAATAATAAAATTAGGATATTTGCAGGCAAATGGATGGAATTGGAGAAGATCATGTTAAGTCAAATAAGCCAATCCCAAAAAAACAAAGGTGGAATGATTTCTCTTATAAGTGGTTGATGACACATAGCGGGAGTGGGGGGAGGCACGGGAAGCATGGGAAAGGGATGGATTGTAAAGAGGAAAGTGAGGAGTGGGGAGGGGGCGGAGAAGGAAAGAAAATGAGACAAACATCTATACTCTCTATATATGTATAAATATGCAAATTGTATGATTCTACTTTGTGTACAACCAGAAAAATGATAGTTGTACTCCAGTTGGGAACAATGAACTAAAATAAAAATTTTAAAAAAAGACCCAGAACTGGAAATGTGATAGAGAAAATCAGTTGTAAGTGGGGCAATAAGGAAGAGATCAGGACTGAAAAGAAATAGATTGAGATGTAGGTACAGATACAGATATATTCGTTAGAATATAAGATTTAAGGCTATGGGACTGGATATGATCAGTGAAGAAGCCACTTCATAAAAAGAAGAGAAGAGGGCTCAAGAAGAAAATCTCAAGGCATTTACAATGGTATAAGGTATAAGATGAACAACTATAAAAGAAACTAAGTTGTAGCCATCAATTGAAAAGAATGGAAAGTCAAAAGAAGACCAGGGGAAAAATGTGTCACATAGAAAGGTCAAACCCACTGAGTGAAAAAGCTACAATGAGACCCAGGAAGTTGAGAATAGAAAATAAGTTATCTCATTTGGCAACGTAGAAGTAATGAACAAACTTGGCAACAGCAATTTCAGTGGTTTGAAGGGAAAGGTTGGATCTAGATGATATGGATGCACTAGATGTAGATGATTTAAACACACAGGTGGATGATCTTACAAAGGATGAAAGCACTTTATAGGATTGGCAAGGGGAGTGCAAAAAATGGATTGCTTTGGAGATGAGCTTATTCTAAGTCAGTGTCATGATTTCAGTGTGATGTGTCCCTGGAAAGCTCCCATGTTAATGCAGGCAGTAAAATGATTAGATTGCAAGAGTTGTAACCTAATTGGTGGATTAACCCATATAGCGGATTAATAATTTGAATAGACTACTGGGTGATACCTGTGACTAGATAGGTGGGGCATGGCTGAAGGAAGTGGGTCACTGGGGGTGTCCTTTGAGGATTATTTATTTCGTGCCTGGCTCCTCATGTGCTCTCTCTGCTTCCCATTTTCCCCAAGCTGAGCAGCTTTCCTCTGCCATGGCATCCTGTCCTGATGATCTGACTCATCTAGGGTCCAGATTTTGGAGACAGTGAACCCTAGACTGAACCTCTGAAACCATGAGCTCAGACGAATCTTCTCTTTCTCCAAGTTGTTCTTGCAGGGTATTTTAATCACAGTGATGAAAATGGACTGACACAGTCAATGTTGGGAGATTTCAGCTGTAAGAAGCAATGTGATCTGTAAGGTACTCTACCTTAACCTTGCTTTCTTATCTACAGACTCATCTGTGCCCTGAGGTTGACTCATGTTTTTGCATCTTCAATGCTGTTATCCAGACAGTGCTGTTCTTGTACTTATGTTGACATCCAATGCTACTCCCACCCTTACCCATACATTCCCCTACTTAGGTGTCATGACGCTGGTCATTGATGGCTTGATTCCTTCAGTCCTACTGTACCAAGTGCATGCATGCTAAAATCCTACTCTCTCAGAGAGTCAAGGTAGACCTATTCCTTAAGACTGAAACTGCTCTCACTGAGGTTAAATTTCACTGATACTCTGTTCCATTGATTATGTGATTTGGTTCATTTATGATCTGACACTATTATGTACTATATTTTTGCTGAAACTTTCTACTCTCTTGGTTTCTGTGTTAGTATGTTATTTTATTTTTCTTAACGCTTTCTTATTTTGTTTTTTCTGTGTGTTAATCTTCTAGTCTCTTTAATATGAGTTTCTTAGCTTTCTAAATTCTGATTTCATTTCCTCTGGCTATATACCCAACATGTGACATTGCTGAATCTTACAGTAATTCTATTTAATGATTTGAGGAATCTCCTTACTATTTTGTGTAATAGCTGTATGAATTAATATTCCTACCAATAGTATACAAGGGTTCCCTTTTCTCTACACTCTTGCCACACTTTGATATATCTTGTCTTTTTATAATGGTCGTCCTAACTGTTGTGAGGTGGCATCTCACTGTGGTTTCAATTTGCATTTCCCTGATGATTAGTGATGTGAACACCTTTTAATGTCATTGTTGGCTATTTATATATCTTCTTTGTAGAAATGCCTTTTCAGGTTCTTGGTCCATGTTTTAATTGGCTTGTTTTGTTGTTGTTGTTCTGGTTTATTTGTTTTTGCTTTTGTTTTGCTATTGAGTTGTCTGAGTGCCTTATGCATTTTAGACAATCTTTAATCAGATATAGGATTTGCAAATATTTTCTTTCCCATAAAATAGAGTAGGGAAGGTGGGAAGATGTGGGTAGAGGGCACACATTTTCAGTTTTAAGATACCTCAATACAGCTGGGGAAAAAAAATTCATTTTTAGCTTTCAGAGAAAGTATGCTTTTCTGACAAGGGAGGTTTTCCTGAACATAAAACACAATTTAAAGACTAAACTGATTTTGTTACTCTTGTCCCTTCTGGGTTCTTCCTTGATCCTGTATCCTATGTGATAATATTTTTTTCTTATCAGAATAAAATTAAATTGGTTCCCAAAAATTTTACAGCATTTGACTAAGTTTTGTGTCACTGTACACATTACTATTGATAGTAGTGTATGTTCCAGGTTCTTTTTACAATAGAGGACATGGAAATTATCTGCCAACCATCACTTGAAGTGCTTACTATGAAAAATAATAATTAATTTGTGAATTCATGAAAAGTCAAAGACAAAGGCAATGGATCAAAACAAAGTTTTTGTGAGATACAATACACTACTTTTAAGAATAAATGACAAAAAAAAAACAAATGAAAATCATTAAGTATTTCAGTATTTTTCTTATTTAAAACTTATTTAACCGAAATTCCTTTTATTTGAAGGTCATGCATGGGACAAAGGCAGAGGGGGGCAGTCATGTTTATTAAACAATAGTAAAATGGAAACTTTTAGCCTGAGATTTTAAATTGCCAATTAATAGATGATTCTTTGGGCTGAATCACTTTATTCTTTCAGTGCATGCATGTGTGCATGTATGCGAAATCCTTATAATACCTCCCAAGCACACACAGAAGTGGGAGGAGACTCCCTTTACAGCTAAACCATGTGCAAGTCTTTATTCAGAACTTGTTAAGCACTTGACCCACTCGCTTTCCATTCAGTTTTGGCATTGTATAAAATGTGAAGTCTTCTGCTGCCACTAGGAAAGCAGAAATGAAAATGAAAAGCAGGGCAAGTGTAAGAAAGGTTCTAGGACCTGCCATTCCTTTAGCTGCTATGCTTTGTCTAAAATGGGCCCTGAGCCTTCACTAGTTTTGCATGGCTGTGGTTACTGGAATAGCTTGAAATGCCAAAGCATTAGCAATTAAGCTGGGCTTGCCATCTTATTTCCTTGCGACATGACTTGGGTGAATGGGTTCTACCTTTCCAATTGAATCGATTTCATATAATGCAACACTTCTGTCATCTTAGATTCTAGTGTTATGCCCAGTGGTTCAAATAATGCTATTTCAAAGAAAAAAATGAATATATCATCTGCACAAAAAAGCTCATTTTCAAAGCAAGCTAACCTCACCTAGCCAAAACCAATCACTTCATTTACCAGAAACCAGCAGAGAATAAAAATAAAAAATGGATAGAAGGGATGATTCGATATTTTGACATCGTACTTTACTCAAGATCCAAGATGACTAAAGATCTGACAAGAAATAAGAGAGTTTGGAAAAGTTGGATAAGTTGACAAAATTGAATCAGATGATAACATTTATAGAAAGTAACAACTTCGGTGAGTGACCATTTATCAGTGTGGATTGACTAAGTTCAGTGAGCATGTCCAGCATATGAAGCAAGAAAATTGAAGTGAATACACAGAAATATATGCTCAACAACAACAAAAAATATATAGGAGAATTTTTCAAATTATTTTTCAAAGCACTACTTCTTTCAGCATTTTGGGAAAGGTGTATGTCAGGAACAAACATCAATATTGTCACTACTTAAACAACAGCGGTTATGTGTTTTCTTTTATAAGACAGAATCCACAAGTATTAGAAAACATATCTTATTTTGCATTTTACCCTGCAGCTGGAGCAGCCTGTCACAAAGCTCATAAAAATTGTGTTTTAAGTCTCTAAGTTCTTGTCATACATGCATTACACTCTTAATATTGTACACATGCACACACACCTATACCACCCACAAAGTTAAACCTTAATCAGAATGCTCTTCTTTCTTTGTTATATACACACTTGAATTATTATTATTTTAATGTTACATATTTTTGGGATATGGAGTGACAACTTGATACATGTATATATCTGTAATTATTAAAACCAGGGTAGTTAGCATTTTCATCTCTTTAAATATTTTTCTTTAAAATTTAATTAGCATATTATAATTATGCATATTTATGAGGTATAATGTAATATTTCAATATATGCATGCAATGCATACCAATCAAATCTGGGTAACTAATGCTTCAAAATCCTTATCATTACTAGTTTTAAAGCCTTCAAGCTCTTCCTAGTTATTCATAAAGTACACAGTAGGTTATTGTGAATTATAGTCACCCCACTGTACACTAGAAATTACTAGAAAAGATGCAAGAAAAAAAATTTGTTGCAAATGAGGTTTTTGCATCACTGAAGGGTGATTTTTCTAAATATTAATTTTTATATTTCTGGGATTATAAATTTGTAAGTTGATATGACTAAACAGAACTTACAGTGAATGAATACTTGGCTTTTGCTTGTTTCAATACAAGCAGGAAAACAAGAAAAAATTGCTGATTCCTATTAAAAGTAAGGTAAGAAAATCTTCAGGACATTCTTCAAGAAATTAATAATTTTGCAATTTAAAAATTCATAATTAAAAATTATATATAAGCAGAAAATATAGAAAAATACATAGTTTTTAAAAATTATTCTTGGTCTCGGAAACAGCTGTCATAGCACCACTTCCTTTTTATTGATATGTGTCTCTTTTTAATCAATAAAATTTAGAATGTTCATATTTTATTCCAGCACTGCTTTCAGTTGACTATGGCATATGATAATAGAAAGTAGACTGACTTCTTTGGAGTGTGCTTCTATTAAATGAAAATGCTACAAAAAATTGAAGAGCTTTGAGGAGTCAGAATAAAACCACTGATGGAAAGAAAGTATATAATAGCAATTCAGAAACCAGGAATCCTGCCTGTGATTCTTTCAAACCACGTTCAGATCACATCTTCTTTTAGGACAGGTTCTGTTTGGAAATGATCTTTAGCAAGCTAGAAAGAATATTGATGGAATTGTCAAATGCCAGAAGAAATTAGAGAAAAATAAAACATTTAAGTTGCCATGTAAGGAAAACCTTCATAAATACTATGAATACAAACTATGTCCATGTGTTTTCACTGAAAAAAATAAAAACACGTGATTCATGGCTTCTGAGACACTGACGTAGGATCAGGTCTAATAACAGCATGTCACACTATAGGGTTTGACCTCAGGTAAGAGCCACATATTCTGCTGCTTGAGAATGTTTTGAAAAATTGCACAAAACCATCTTTGGGCTTCGGAAGGATCTTGAAGAGATATTTGAGTGACTATGAAGGACTATAGAGATTAAGCAAGAAAGTATCAGGGACAGTAACAAAATCAGCACTGACAAAGAAGGAATTGTTTCAGCAATCTCATGAATGACAAGTTTCAAAGGCAACAGAGAGCTCTTGATGTTCAAATGGCATGTGCACATTCGGATATCACAGGAGGAGGTAGAGCCCACCTGAAGTATAGACAGGGAGGAAATACAAATGGGCTTCCTCCTCAAAGGCTCTGGCAGCCTCAGTCAGGCTCCCAATAACTTTATGGTCTAATCAGCAAACTCTAAAAATAGACTGAACTCAAACTTCTCAAAAGGCATAGCAAGTAATTTGAGATTTTCCACTGTCATCTTCTGAAGCTAGTCAGACTAAAAGCCTTATTTTGATAAAGGCTGAATCACTTTCCTTGCACTGAGCAGCACGCTACTGGGTGAAGTCAGGTCTTCACCTTGGCCTCAGTGGTGTAAATGAATTAGGACAAAAAAAATTTTTTTCTTTTATGAGAATCTAGCTTCTCAAGTTCAAAACCTCAAGGTTCGTGGATAACCAGAGAAACAGAACGATGGATAAGTATCAGGATTTCATTACCGTAAGTTACTGGACACCACAGTAGCAAAGGTTGTGTTCCTGAATTTCAAGAAGGAGAAGAGATGGAGAAGGAAACAAGAAAGAAGGAGAGGAGAAAGATGAGCAAAGATGGAGGAAGAGAAATAGGAAGAAATGGAAGAGATAAGATTTGAGATGTCAGAGGGAAAGAGTAACAAGCATGAACCACACACATGCTGACAAAACACAGGGGAGGGCATAATGATATCCTTACTAAGAAGGGAAACTCAAATTAAGGAGCAGGGAAAAATCTTTGCTCTCCAGGCTTTAACAAAGTTATTATTATGATTTCCTGAACAGGAAGTAGGGTGGTAGGTGCAAGGAAGAGCCATAGGGTAATAGCTTCTCAGTGTGCACTGGGAACTTAGAGGTCAACAAGTTTAACCTCCCATTAGATGCTACATACCTATCAGAGATTAACCTCACATCTTAGTTATTGAATAAAGAAAGCCCTGTGACTTATAAGTATTCATTTCTTAATGATGAATTCAACATTGATTAAACAAAAGAAGACTCTGCTCTTGTGAGAGTCTCAAGTTTCATAAATTTTAAATATACCATGGTAGAATGAGAAATATTTGATCAAGTTCTGTGTCTGTCCCAATAATCAGAACCCTATTTGCTCTTCATTATTTTGATTTTTCATGAGTTATCTTTGTGGAAAATTCATATATCACAACTCCAACCTAAATGATTGGTCAGAAGGAGCCCGACCCATTATAATATGAATTATCAATGCTTTGGAAAGGGCACATTGCTCACTGGGCTGGATATGTGATTCTGTAATGTGGACTCATTAAGAGAGAGAATGAGGCAGAAAAAAATCTTGCAGTAATGATGCAAAAGATAGAGGCAGACATCTTAATTTTCAATATTTTGAATATCAAGAGGATGGAATTGAAATCTGATTTTAGAATTTAAACTTTACAGAGAAAATAATTTAGAACACAGCACCACCACATAACTGGTAAAACTTAGCTTAAAGAAACTGTATTTGGGGGAAATATTTTGAAGGGTACTTCAACCATCCATTTACCATCACCAATGGATTGGAATAACTAACGGTAAATTATTGTACCCCAACCTTGTTTGAATAGCCTCTTGTTTGAACATGCCATATGCCATATTCATTATACCCTAGCCAAACATATACATTCAAGTTAATGCACCAAATACATACACTGATATGCAGATGCTGCGTGCCCTGAATTCCTTTTACTGATTTTGCATTAGTGTAAATACATGAGATTACATTGAAGATTAGAGTAAATCTTGTTGTAGAATTATTTTTTTAAAAAGGTTTTGAATTTGAATTATGCAAACAATATTTTCATTTTGAAGATCCTTGGAAAAATACCTTTATGTTCTCAACATCAGAAATATTTATGTTTTTCTAATGAATTGGTTTTTGTTTCATTTTTGGAATAGTATAATTGTATAGCTGACTGCTTTGCTCTTTCAGCACTGTTAGAAGGAAACTTAAACTTTATTAGTGGTCGAATACTGTATATATATATATATAAAGTGGTCATGGCATGCATGCATTAGCCTCAATTCTGGCTTCTTGTGATATCACAACTGCATAATCTTCAATTGTTCCCTATCTAGTCTTTTCATCTATTTCTTTTTTTTATTTCTAATATTTTGCTCTGCAGTAATAATTTATTTTTTAATTGTTTTTTATTTTTACAGACTCCATTTTGATTCATTGTACACAAATGGGGCACATCTTTTCATTTCTATGGTTGTGCACGATGTAGATTCACACCATTTGTGTAATCATACATGTACCTCTGTTTCTAATGTCTGCATCTTGCTTCATGTTATCTATGTTTATTTAAGCACTTTTGTAAGCCCACAGTTACAAAAATATTTTCAACTTAAATAAGAAAAAGAAGGCAACATTCCTAAAAACAAACTTTTATTTTTTATCATCATCATCATTATTTTTTATGGTGCCAGGGATTAAACCCAGGGTCTTAATGCATGCGAGGCAAGCACTCTACCAACTGAGCTATATCCCCTGCCCAAACTTTTATTTTTTAATCATAAAGATATTTAAGGATGGAGATTGAAATAGTAACCCAATACTCAGCATATAGAATGATCCTGGAGTGACTTTCAGAAAAGCAAATTGTGAAGGTCTATATTCAATTGAGTGGTTTTCATTTTTTGCAGAGAAACTTCCTTGTGAAAAGTTTTGGTCATTAAAGCATTTTTGAAATCTTATTTTCCATTAATATAATTAAAATAAAAATGAGCTTTTAGAAATAATTAATGTAAGGCTAGACATATTTTTCACAATTGAGATACAATTCAACAAAAGCTCAGATCTTTTCTTCTGTTGAAAGCCCTGATCAAATCCATAAGCAGCTTTGGTTCCCTTTTCTTCATTTTGAGAACACACAAAGTCTACTTTTCTTCTGCATGTGGTCTGACTTAAGACAGAATTGTGTTATACAGAATGCTTTTATATCCACATTTGATGTTATTATTATCAAATTACAGTGATGAAAAGACTTTCAAATTAACACTGGAATTAAATTCTATTGGATCCAATACTCCTCTAGGTAAGTGGATGTGGCTAACTTTCTAGTTTCTTCAGAGCTAACTTAATCACGTTCCCTGAAAGGAGTTAAAACATCTGTTTAACAAGATAATTTTAACATATACTTTAAGAGGAAAAGTATGAGGGTAATAATATATCAAATTGCTAAATAAAGTATCTATGATTAATCAAAGGGATTTTGAAGATAAAGTAGAAAAATGTACTATATAGCAATAATCCATCAACTAGCCCTAAGTTCCAAATAGTGTAATAAATTGTCATTTGAAAGCATGTTATATCTCCTCTAGGCCACTAGAGCACCATTTATAAATTTTATTAAACTAAAAGACATATTCAGAACTGGTTAATCTCATATAATGAAAGTATTTACTATATATCTCCAGGACTTCCGACTTCTTAGCTTGACCCCTATGAAAAAGCTGATGGAAAACATCTGTCTCACATAAGGAAGAATGGTAGTAATATAATGAATTTTCACCAAGGATGAATGAAAGACATCACATAAGTTTATTAACTCTTTGCCAATCAGCTCATACTGACACCCAACAAATTAAAATTGCTATCTTTATTTCTTTTTTTGTTTGCTTTAAGACACATGAATTTATTCTTTTCAAACTGTATAGTTTATAACCAACATATAAGTGGACACTGATAAGCAAAATAATGTCAGCTGATGAAAACAGTGACAATTCACAGTAGTCCTGCTTCATATTTTATCATATAACTGTAGAAATCTTTAAACACAAAAGCTGATTATTAGAATCAGAAGGTGAAGACATATTGCAGGTATCCTTAATATTATGAGGCCTAGGTCTCAAAAAACTACCAATTCTTGAGTGGATTCTATTCTGGAAGCATTTCTTGACTATTTCTTGTTGCACCTCTTTCAGTGTGAGATGAAACCTTTGGCATTCAAGAAAGTAGTCCGGACTCTAAGCAGCTTGCTTCTCTTCTCTCTCTCTTTGGACAACTTCCTTTGCAATCCCACATTTTGTTTTTATGGTGACAACTCTTTTCTTCATCATCTCCATTTAATCACATCTTAGTTTCCAGCTTAGTGTCAAACTCTCCACATTTTTCAAGAATCTCTATAATCCCTACTTTAAAGACTTGAGGATCACCATCGGGTTCCTTTGTGTAAAGATTTTCTAAGGTATTTGCTATGATTATTTGTTTTACTTCATCCCAACATTTTGCTCTGTTAAAAATTGCATTTTTTATTTTGCAGATTTTAATCTTGTAAATTCCTTTTTCTTCTCTATCTTTCTCCTCTTCACTTTGTTCAAGAATTACAAGACTCTCTTCAAGATGCTTCCATCTATAAAGTTGTTGCAGCTTAAGATCATAGCTTGATTCACAGGTTGAATTGAAGTTGAAGTTTTATGGGGAAAGAACATGTATTTTATTCAGCTATTCTCACTGGTTAGTGATTCATCAGAAGGGTGAGCTGGGGGATTTTCCAGAAGTAATGATGCTCTATCATCCTCTTCAAGGAATCTCATAACATTGATTTGAAAATGCTGGACTTCTGGAGCAAAGTTTTGAAAGAATCATTCTGAAACAATTCTCTGGTGAACCAAGTATCTTTACTAGGTTTATATATCACAGGTAATGTACTTGTGTCCCCTTTCACACTTTTGGGCAGCTTTAATTTGCCAGTAATAACTGATTTTTAACTTGACTTCCATCTGCATTTGCACATGAAAGGGCAGACAACTCTTCTTTGTTTATTTTTCTCCCTGGCAGGCTGATATCTTTTCTACTTGCCTGAGGGTTTTCTGGCATTGACTTCCAAAAGAGGTCAGCCTCAGTCCCACTGTAAACACAAGGTAGATGCAGTTTCATCTCTTTGATTGTCATAGACATTTTTTGTCTAAATGGCTCAACACTTTCTGAAGTTGAACTTAGGCCCTGTTCTTCACATACATCTCGGTTTCTAATTGCATGTCTATTTTGAAATCCAAAAAGTCAGCCAATGCTAGCTTTGAAGTCTGTTCACCCAAAATATTGTGCAGATCTCTCTGCAGCAACCTGAAGCTCCATGCCTCTAACAGAGGCACCAGCTGAGCGTTTCTGTTGGTACCTCAAGACTGCATCATCAACATTGGCATATTTCAATCCTCTTGTCCTCTTTCTCTTAGCCCTACTAGTGACAAGTCCTGATTCAGTACAGAGTCCAAAATCATTTTCTTATTCTTTTTATTGTCATCAAACATTGATTTACTGATTCCAAATTCATCCATTACACTTTTAAGAGATTATCCTACTTCAATCCTGGCTGAGAACCTTTATTTTCTGTGTTGTGTATTTCCCCTTTTTATTCATAGTGAATTTGATTTTAGACAACAAACAAAAGGGAAAAGTTTTATTGAATTAGGAAAAACACTTTAAAAGGAAAAAAACTAGTGGAAACTCCCAGAAGGTACAAGCATTTGTATTTGAGGGTAATGAACTGAATGCATAAAGTCTTATGATTGAAGTACTAGTCTTCTGCACTCAAAAGTTGCCACTGGCAAAGTCCAGCCTGAATGTTGCTATTGCAAAACAAGCAAAATAAGTTTTTGGAACCCCACTGCTTTTTCTATCCCTGGAATGACAGGGGTACCTGCAAACTTAGCCTAACGCAACAGAGAAAAGGGGACAAAATTAGGAGAGGCATTGAGAGACTTCTCATAAGAGAACCAGGTGGGTCAAGGCAAAAGAAATTGATGCCTGAGAAGGGAGTGTGAGAGTCTCAAAGGCAACAACAGAGTAATCTTGGAAAGCAGAGATATGGTGTAGCTTCTCCTCTTCCAAAAGGACTTGATTTTACCTGGCTGCCAGAAAAGAAAGCAGTGCTCGTATTGTTGTGATGTAGCGTTCACTGGGCAACAGTTAATCTACTTGCATAGACTCCAAGCCTTAAGGACCCTGACATTGGAATGTCAGGAGAACTGAAACTTGGCAATGGTTTGTAGAACCTTTCAGTGAAGGAAGGTTACCAGGTTCTCTTGCACATATGAAAGAGATCTAACATTTACTGCATTCAGTATAGCAGATTTAAAGACTGAAATTTAGCCTGAGTGGCTATTATGTTGCCAAGAATATACATAAATAATTCGTTATTAGCATCTTTTTTCCTCTCAGTTCTTCATTGGGTTAACCAATGGATTCTCAAGTATTATTCTTCACTGAAATGTTTCCATATTTGAGATGTTGTCAAATTTCAGAACCATGAAAATTCTCATAGGTGAGTCTGAAAGTTTCACACAACCAATTTACCATAGTTAAAAAGAAAAAATCAAAAGATCTACCATTTCATTTGCTTTCCTAGGTTTACATCAGGATGCTAAATGATATGCTTTTCATATTTGAGAATATGATTTCTCTTCATTGTAGATTCTACTGGATTTGAATCAAGAATCAACTGCCTGAAGAATTCAGAAGTTTATGGTATTTCTGATCAATTATTTCCCATTAGTCCTTCAGCTAGCAAATTAGTCTGTGTCTCTGTGTCTGCAAACCATCTATTCAGGGCCTCTGGGTGCTGCCCAAAACCATTCCCCGTCTTGAGAAATGTCCTGCTCTAGATTAATTCCATGGTTTCCATTCCAGATTCACACCTTCAGGAAAAGAAACAAAAATTGCCATTTTTAGCCCATCCAGGAGCACATAGCACTCACAGTCAGCAGGAAAGCACAGTGTGGTAATTCCAGAAAGCATTGCAGATGCTAGGGGTGTTGCCCTGGTCCTCAGGAAGCTACCTCTCTCCCAGGAGCCCACTACTAGCTGGGCCACCCAGAACCCTGCTCACCAAGCACAGACTTTCCAGCGCAGACTCAGGTTTGGTGGAGTCATGGCCCTGTATCTTTATTTCCAAGAGAGACCTTTTGTAGAGATGAAGCTTGACCTTGCTGAGGTTACTTTGCTCACACTGTATCTCTACCCTTGATAGAATTAAATAATTGCATGACTCAGATGATGTCTTATAGACACATTATTTCTAAAATATTATTATTTTACTACATGGCAGTTGAGACTCTCTAAAATTACCTCAGACAACTTTTAATACCAAGACTTATAATCTGGCCAGTGATTGATGTTGACCACAATTACAAAGAAATAGCCAATCTGTGCTTAGAGCAGCATTGAAACAAACTGTGTGCACTGACAAATCTACCAGTGTTGCAATCTACACCACAGGTTCAATTTTTCCCCAGAATGGCACTTGCTCTTGGAAAGTATCAAATCCCTTTCACTTGTGTCCATCAATAATAATTTGACCAAGTGGATATTTCTATAAAAGGAATATCTAAAATGTAAGGACCTAGTTTAATATAAAACTTAATGGGTTGGGAGGCTGAAGCAGAGAATCAAGAGTTCAAAGCCAGCCTCAGCAATTTAGCAAAGCCCTAAGCAACTTAGCAAGACAATCTCTCTGGGAATGTGGCTCGGTGGTTAAGCACCCCTGAGTTTAATCTCTGGTACATCATCATCATCGTCATCATCATCATCATCATCATCATCATATAAAGCAATCAAATAAGAAAAGAGACATGACATAGCAATACACCTCCAAATTCAGTGAAATTAGGAAAAAAAAGGTAGCTGTGATGTGGAACAGAGATTAGCAGCTCACCTCCACTCCTTAATTTCACCCAAAAGCCATGTGGTTAGGTGACAAAACTCTGAGCACTTTAAAACTGCTTTAGTTAGCTTCATTTGGCTACCATGACAAAATACCACAAAGTTGGTGGCTTAAAGGAAAGGAAGTTAATTTTATCACAGTTTTGAAAGCCAAGTCTTAATCAAGTATCCCTTAACTAAAATCCAGGTGTCAGCAACACCATTGTCCAAGGCTCTTAGGAGAAAGTATTTCTTACATTTTCCAGCTTCCGGTGGCTGCCGGCATTCCATGACTTACTCCAAACCACTCCAATTTCTGCCTCTATTTCAACCTTCACATATTTTCCTCTTGTGCCTGTGTGAACCCTTCTTTGGCCTTGTCTTATGAGGACTTATGTGATGACATGTAGTGCCCTTGCTGACCATCCAAAGACAAAACAAAAAACTACAGATTATATGATTGCATGCAGTTCCGATACAAGTTTGTTTTCAAAGCAAACTACTGGGGGAGCTGACTTAGAGAAATAGTTGCTCATATACCTTACATTTTTTTCAAAAAAAAAAAATTATTTTTTTTAGGAGTGGATTGGTTCGTTTGCTTGTTTTTTTGGGGGGGGGGGGGGGGGGGGGTCAGGGAAGAGCTGCTGTGTGTTTCAGACTGATAATTATGAAGATAAGGTTTTGCACGTTGGAATTTATTGAAACTTGTCTGATCCCAATTTCTGAATCTGTCTTTGAGCAGAGGTTTGATTCAAAGTTCATGAGTGGTCAAGTACAGCTTTTCATAGTGTCCAAACTGAAAACTCATTGTTCATTCATGCAGCAGGAGTTCAGTTCATGCATAAGCACATTAAACACCCCAAGGCATCGTTGCTGATGCCATAGGACATGCCATTGTTGATGTGTGTCCAATTTTTGGAGGGTAAAAATTATTTATATTGTGTTATATGTCAGAGCAAATTTATTTTAGATACTAAAAGAATTACGCATCTCAATGACTATACATGGGATTAGACCTTATTGAACTATTTCATACTGGAAGGATATCTGGCACCTTGGAAATTTTTCTAAGTTTCCAGGTGCCCTCCAGAGAGGAGGTCTGCCTGCAATACTTCCTGAAAATAAACAAACAAACAAACAACAAAAAACAAAAAAAACCCCAGGGGTCATGAAGTTTGGTCATGTGAGAACAAGGAGGTTGTGTAGTATACTCAAGATACAACTAATGTTTGCTTCCTAGAGAATTCTAAGAAATTAAGCAGGGTGAATTTGTATACCTGCTCAATCTTGATGTTAGCAAAATGTAGGAAACTTCACTGAATCTCTACTCTTCACTCAAAACTCCATGAAACCAGAACTGTTTAATAAACAGAGCATCTGCACCCTGGCTGCATCCAGGGTTAGAATCCTCACTGAAGCTTCTGAGATTGCCAATGCTTGGACCCTGAGTAAAGCCAGTTAAATTGGATCTCTGGGCAGGAAGGGCACAGGCATTAGGAGCTGCTCAGATCCTCCAAGCAATCTAGTGTATTCTAGGGTGCGGTGGATTGAGGAGCCAGACCAATAAAATTTAAACACCCACAAACCTTCATCTCCTTGGAAGAGAAGCTGCCAGTATAGAAAATGCACATAGAATTTTGTCTGATCCTAATTAAACCTGTGCAACTCTTGATTTTAAAAGAAAAAGTAAAATTATAAAAGCAAAAAAGAAAAACCCAGACAAAAATATTTGTATCTAACCTCCCACCATTGTGTGTGTGTGTGTGTGTGTGTATGTCTTGATACAGTTAGGTGAAGTAGACAGTGGCATGTTTCTGATTGACTTTGAAATGAAGAAAAAAAGTCAATCAAGTTTCAAGTTATTCCACCAAGAAGAGAACCTGGGAAAGTAAAAGGGACATTATACTATTTTAAGTCATAAGGATAAGAGCACATTCCTCAGGTATTCTGTAGGTTTAACACACCCAACATCTTGGATGTCATTGTGTTCCTAAATGTAAAAATTATAGTTCAATGAGGAAGATTAAAAAAAAAAACACTTCAAATATTGGAGCCAGAACTCACCAAGCAGTACTAGGTCTAAGAAACTGAAGCCTCAAGTTCTCCAAGACAATTAGCATTAAAACAGAAGAGAGGAGATATATGCTGACATTCAAGTTTAAGCAAAATGAGAATTTTAAGTAGTTTTATAAACCTTTACAAGTATGATGGTTTGATTCTGTGCATTTATCACACTGTTTAAATCCAGAGATTGCTTGTTCTGTAGTTTTTCCTTAAGGAAATAATTATAATTGAATGAACAGTGTACAGAGGTGCTAAATGAACCTACTTTCTCAAAAGCTGATCATACATGAGAACAGAACCTATAAATACATAGATCTTAGTTTACAACCATCCTTTTAAGACACATAAAATTGGGTTATTATAACCTGTATTTCAACTTCATTAGCTGCGTAATTTCTAGAATTCACTAAAGTATGTGGGATGTGGGATTATGGTAGAGTATTTTAGCAAATTTTCTAGTATTAGGTTCTTATTCTTTAAATACAACCTTAGAGAGTGTGTTTGGACAAGAAAGAACTGCTAATTATCTGTAAACTCACAATGATCTTTAAACTTTCAAAGTAAATTGTTCTCAGGAGACCACTTGCCCTTTGAGCTCCAGATGCCCCCAAAACTGTAACAACTGAAAGGAGTTGGGTGACTCCTCAGTATGTTGAGGATAATGTAAGTTTTGGATAGGTATTGCTGGAATTGTCTGTTCTCCTCTCTAGTTGATGCAAATTATACAAGCAATTATAAAATTCTTAGGAAAATAAAATACCTCTCCTCTGTCCTTGAGAAGGTTAAATTGTGATTTTTCTTCCCATGAACATGCTAACCCCATTGCCTAGTGGATAACTGAATGGACTATTAGGAGAAAAGGGAAACTATATGTAGCAGGGCAGGGTGGGAAGTGGGAGGAAGCAGGTCACTGGGAGTGTGCTCTGGAAGAGTATTCCTTGTTCTCTGCCCCTTCCTCCTTCTGTCTCTCTGTGTCTCTATTTCTGTTTGTCTCTATCTCTTTCTTCACCTCTCCTCTCTCCTCTCTCCCTCTGCTTCCTGGATGCAATAAGCTAAGCATCTTTCCTCTACAACTTCCCACCATGATAGTCTGCCTCACCTCAGACCCAAAGCAATGGAGTCAGTCAACCATTGACTGAAATCTTTCAAATCACAAACCCAAATAAATCTTTCTTCCTCTAAGTTCTCGATATTTATTACAGAAACAAAAAGCTGATCAACACAATAGTTTAGCATAAGCAGTTACAAAATATCTACTGTATACTAGACACTGCATTAGGTTCTAGGGCAGAGTTGAGTAAGATTTATTAACACATTTTAGAACAGAAACTGCATAATTAGTTATAATATTTCATAATGACTAATAGCTTATGGTAAATGAATATATCACATGTCTAGTTTCAATGGAAGTTCAATATTTTTTCAACTTACCTCTATAAAGTACAATTGAGAAAATGTTGATGAGACAGTAAATGCCAATGTCAGTATAAAGTTCTGGTTAAGAGGAGGACTGGGTTCAGACTGAATCTTTGCTGGTATGGTTTTGATGTGGTTTTGAGTTTCTTAACATTGCTAAATCACAATTTCCTATTCTATAAAGTGGGAAAATAATGATGGTTGTGTCTTGTAGGGTCATAGCAACAAAGAATTTTGATCTGGAGCAGATTAAAAACTTAATAAGCTACTGCTATTATATTTGATAGTAGGGCCGCATTTACAAAACCGTAAAGCTCAAGGATGATAATTTCTTTGTAGGCAGTTGAAACCAATTTCAAATCCTGTTAGCTGAGCAATTTATATAAAATTGAGAAAATGTCATTGTTCATGTGAACATTCGTTGGGAATATATAAAGGAGAGAAAAACCAATGCAGCTTGTGGGGTAATTAAAGTGTCCCCAGGCCCTCGACTATTGTCACTATTATTACGAATTACTTATTGTTACCATTTCATGAGGAGAGAAGAAAATAGCAAATGCTAAAACTCTGCTAGTAATGAATTGCCAATTTTTTAGAATTGTGGAAGGAAAAGTGATGAACATCACAATGACTGCCCCCACTCTGGACTTATCGAAATGAAAATTCTAAGGGCTATGGGAAACCTCAGCAGCTCATCTCACTGCCAGCACTCAGTTAATTTATTCATTTACTCGTCTCTTCAATACCCCACCTCTTGATACTGTTATAATGGCAAGTATGTTTTAAGGAGTTTTGGAGGTTAAGTTTACTCTACATGTACATTCATACAAATACAGGATAAATTTCTCTTGTCAACATTGCTTTGCCACTGCTTTCTGAACCCTGTTACTCACAGAATAAACTACTGTGAAGCGCTAGGTTTGCCACCATCTCCAAGTGGTACACCCTGAGTTCCCCAAACATTTTAAACATACTCTACTCTTCTAGAGACACATTTGCACTATGGGATCCCCGTTTTGAAGTGACAAGTTCTGAGCATGATTGGAGCAGCATTCATAACCCTCTGCCTTCTCTTGTGACTATTTTTCCCTGTAGCTGGTGCATCTGTTAGTGTTATGCTTGAATCCACATGAGAGCAGTAACACAGCTGCTGTCATTCTTGGTTATCTAGGGCTCCTGCTCAGACAGATCAGCTCAGAGAGAATGCCTCTGCCCTCCACTTTATCACCCAGAGACCAAAACTTAAAAAGAACCTACAACTAATTATTTGAAATCTCCCCAGGTCTCATAGGACAGGGCCAATTGCCCCTGCAGACTCAGGAAAAGAGCTGAACTAAGGAAGATAGGACAGGTCAGGCCTGATCAAAACTAACATTCAGACAGGAAGACCCAATTAGGATGACAGCAGAAAGGGAGTGCAAGATGCCAGAGAAGCAGGTATTTTAGATTTTCTTTGGTTTTCAATTTGAGCCCAACAAAATTATAGGTCAAAAATCCCATGTAATTCACAATTCTATCAGGTTTTGTTATAATTTTAAACACATTTTCCTTGCATCATTTCAGGAAACAAAACAGAGATTAGACCCAATATGTATGCAATGAATTAAAATGCAATACAATTTTTTTTTATTTTAACAAGAAAAATAAAGAAATACCTTTCATTGCTTCAAAAAATTTTGCTTATAAGAAGTTTCAGCTAATTGGGAGTTAACTCATTTAATAGATGCATTGTGAGATTGACTAATGACAAGTTGGATGCTTAAATTTGGGTAAGGAAGGACTTGTCCACAAGTGAAGCCCTCGGAGAGGCAACAGATGAACCCAAGTTCTCAAACATGGACTCACTTGGGGATCAGTGGGAACTTCTTAAACAGCTAGCTCAAGGTCTGCTCCAAACATTCCTACAAAGATGGTAGGGAAGTAGCCTGATTGTGTGGACTTTCAAATTTTTTAAACTAAATTTATTTTCACTGATACATAAAAACATAAAAATTACACATATTTATTGAGTACTTCATGATTTTTCAATGCCTGTATATACTGTGTAATGTTTAATAGAGTTTAAACATATCTGTCTCCTCAGTTACCATTTCTTTATGGTGAAAACATTAAAACCCTTTCTTAAACCTGTTAGGTGATTCTACTATGCAAAAAAATTCAAAGAATACCTGCTCAAAATATGTGTGTTTATTTATATATTTCGAATAACATTAATTAAAATCAGTCAGATCATGTGAGTTGGAGTGGTTTGTGACCTGAAAAAAAAAAGAGTCTTTGAACACAGGATTATTTGTCACAAAGAGATCAAAAAACTTATTTTAGGAACAGTAATAGATTAGCAGTTAACTATATAAAAGAGTCTTATAATGGGGAGTATTAAAATTAAAAGGACCTACTATGCTTATAAGTTGAAATGTTGTAAAACAATCATTCTAAATTATATCTATCAAATTTCATATAAATTGATGTTAATGATTGTAAGATGCTTCATTATTTTATGCCATGATAAGACAAAACTCCTTTCAATTAAATTCTTATTCACTGTCAATCATGAGAAATATAAAAAGCAACAGTGAAGCCTAGAACTGATCACTGTAATGTTGACTTTACAGGTTAGTAGCAGAGGAAGCAATCAAGCTTTTCCTCACACTGCAAAAGGGATGCAGAAAGAGTAAACATAATGCCAAAAATAAATTTGAGGGATTGTATTTCTCTCTCCAATGGTGAGGTTCCAAAGGAGGGTAGGTGGCTAGCAAAAGGTAATGGGGCTTGTGTGAGAGTAGAGAAGTAGCCGTCATGCAAGCAGTGTGAATGTGATTATTTCTCTGTCTTTTGAGAAAGGATTTAAGTTGTAACATTTTCTTTTTAACACATAAATAAATCATTTTAATCCTATGTCCTAATAAATTAGGAAATTTTGCAGTACAATTTTTATAGCCAAATATAATATCTGGGACAAAAATATATGAAGGATCCATTTTTTGTTTGTTTGTTTGCTTCTGAAGAACATATGACATTGACAGCTTTCCATAACAGATTTACTGTTGGCACATGCCTTTTCCATCACCAAATCCTCCCATCTGTTGACATGGTATTTCTTCTTGAAATACAACATTTATATTGTGCAAAAAACAGCAAAGAAGCTGTGATGTGTAAACTCCCGAGACAAATGTTTACTTGTATACTTAGATATACATATAAATAATCAATTCTTTATCCAAATCCATTTAAAAATGAAAATTTGAAGGAGATATAAGGTTTATTTTTACATTACTGTGAGCTTTGAGTCAAGATTTTCACAAATAGAAATTAATGCATTCATTTATTACATAACTACCATGCACCAGGTATCACTAGAAGTACTAGGTATATAGCAATGAAGAAAAAAGTGATTTCTCTATTCTCAAGTTTTCATAATCTTATATATCATGTAGTTAATAAAAGTGTCACTGCTTTCTTCCACTGGTAATAGAACACACCAGTTACCCTGGTTTAATCAGAAAGGAAAGGACTTTTTCACCCATCTGGAGATGAAGTACAAAATTCCTTTTGCACATCCTGGTGCTCCAACTTGAGTTGACTCTCAGCTCTGTCCTCTTCCACATGTGGCTGCAGCAACCATGGGTCTTAAATCAATAACAGAAGAAATCTAAAGAGATACAGACAGAAAGTGACTTCCAAAATATTCCCAAAGGGTGTCCAGGAACTTTATCAATAAGTTCCTTTAACCTCACCTGCCCAGCACTTGCATCTGTCTGTCCCATCACCATCACCAATCTTCACAGCATTGTTACAATTTTCATGCAATACCTGTTTATTTGTGCCCAGATGGATCATTTCTTAGTCAATCACCAGCAAAATGGTGTAAGGGAAAGAAATATCTTTATTTTTCCAATCTTAGGTTCTTGGCTGAGCACCAGCAAGTAAAGAGAGAGTACCAAGAGAAAAGCATACAAAGGAATACACATTTTAGAAGACATTATAAGGAAATGACTCAAAGAAACAGGTAAACCTGTGTATTTTTTATGCCAGTTTTGACAGAAGTGGATAGTTGTGGAGAAGTGTGATGGCCAAAGAGGATAGATCTAATGGCAATAAACCAGAGGGGTCTCAGCCAGTTCTGCCTGATCAGATTCTTCTTTTGTCCCTGAGTTTTTAGAGAGGAAGATATTCCTTTTTCCTCGTTCTAGGGAAAGCAACCATTTGATTGAGAGTCTTGGACTATGAGCAGAGAAGTAAGGAAGAGAGTCAGAGAATGACCTTCTTGGGTTTTGTGACCTGCACAGGAAGGAAGGGAAGATGAAAGGGATCTTCCTCCTTTTGCTGTTTTTTTCTAATACCAAGGTGCTGTATTTTGGAGTAGTGTGTCCTGATAGTGTGGGTAAGACCATGTTTAGACTACCCATTTCTGGCCATGAGTATAGTTTCCTCTACCTGAGACATAAGGGTCTTCCAAGTAACGGATGGATACCTGAATGAATTTGTGATACACTTAAAAAGGCAGATAAGGGAATGAATGTTTGGTGTGTAGGACAAAAATGTTCATTGAATTATCTTGGCTCCAAAGTTTTTAATAGGTAAAAATTGCTAACAACGTATATGCCCATTAGAGGAAAAATTTTCAAACTGATATACATATGGATAAATCAATTTAATAATAATTGAATTTATTTAATAATCACATGACAATTATTTATATAAAATGATATCATTCATGAATTTAAAATAACCAAACAATAGTATTATTGCTGACATGAATGCTGCAAAAGCAGATAACTTTAGAAAGAACACATCACTCGTTCAAGTCAATAAACCTATTCTAATTATTTTTTGACAAGTTTGAAAAATAGATCTTAAATATAATAATTTTATTTTGTTAAAGTTTCATGTTTATATGAATGTTATATTATTAAACAAATTAACTCATAAACTATACTTAATATCTAATTATTGCAATTTTGGATATAAAATTTTGTTCTTTAAAAAGTTCTGCTTGAAAATTTTTCATATCTTTGGAGATTCTATAGTAATGATACTTGAATTTGACCTTGGTTTTAGCTAAATATTTAAGATAAAACTTCATCACTTCATCATCTCACTCAGGATGAAATGATCCTTGGTAAGATCTTTATCGTATATGTATGCATACAAATACATGTGCATATATGTATTTACATTTATATGTATTTACATTTATATATATTTACATGTATTTATGTTTGTGTGTATACATGTGCATACAGTAAGAAAGGAACAAAGGGAGAGAGAGGAAATTCTGGAAAGCTTTTTAATAGTAAATATTTCTGCAATGTCATTAGTGGAGAATTTATTTCTAACATTTCTATTTCAATAATTTTATTTTTAACATTTATTATAGCTCTAATGAGGAAAATTCAATAAAGAGAGAACATGGCAGATTTTGGTTTGGGAAGGTAAAGGCTAAATTCTTTTTGAGGATCTATTAGAGTATGTTCACACTGGAGCAATCATCGAATTAAGACTGAAAGTTAAGGTGAAAATCCCATTAAGGCAGTTACTCAGTTAATTGCTCTGATGTGAGCATAGCTTTAGTTTAAGAAACCTATAACATCAGCCTCGATATAAAGGGCAAGCAGGTCAGGGCATTTCCCCAGCAAACCAATTTAGAAGACTTAAGTGGGCTGTTCCATAAGTCAAGGAAAAAAATCACTTTTTGAAAAATTAGCACTTAAAGGTAAAGTATGCTCAATTAATACTGGACATAAACCCCAGAACACAGACTTATCACCACAGAGGAAGGTCAAGTGAAGCATTTTAGAGTAGGGTGGCCATGGAGCAGTCCCAGCAGCATCACGATGCTCAGATCAAGTTGCTATTTGTCAGATTTCAGTATTTTTCTCATTTAATCATACACCGAGTAAACATTTATTGAGTATCCAGTAATCAGAATAAAAACTTTACTTTCGGTCACAAATAAAACTTTATCCTACTGGTCAGACATGAAGGAAGCATGAGAGAAGCCAAAGATGGAATGGGCACTTCCTACAGCAACGTAAACTTGAAGGATCCTGAAGGACATTTGGAGCCACGTGTTCACACCAGTCTTGAGTCATGACTCATATCTCTTCCTTTATTCGAAGGACTTCTGTTTGACTGTTCCTCCCTTCTCAGCTATGAAGAGGGGTCTTTATGATGCCTCCCTCTGCTAAGCCATGAAGTACTGCAGGTTGGGTTATAAAGCCAAGACCAGGAGCTCTTGTTTTGACTCTATAATGATAATAATATTGTGTTCTTTTTTCCTTCTTTCTCTCCCACCTTTTTAAGTTTGGCATTGAATTTGCAAAGACAAGCGGATGTGGTTTTTTTTTTCTTATTGCATTTTCTTCATTGATAAAAATTACATAGAACAAAATGGATCTATTTCCCATAAGGGGAAAAAATCAGAACATTTTTTCCTTTAGTTCTGAAGCTGCTAGAAGCACAAGGTTCCTATTGACTCCATGTTCCATATTTAAAAAACAATAAGACTTTGGATGTATTTCAACTTCTTAGGATATGACAAAAGGAGAAATGTGTGCGAACCAAACCTCTGGATTAATTTCAACCTCTTGGGATAAGAACAGGAGGAGAAATGTGTTCTTTTTAACTAAACAAGGTGCCAACTTATTTAAGGGTGATTCATTTCTTAGCCACTGTAATTCATTGTTTATATATGGGGATTATGTTTATTTTCAAAATTAAAGGATGCAATTTGTAAGAATACAGCTTTGTAATAGCATTTAATTTTAAATTTTAAATTTAATGTTCTAGCCAAAAAATTGCTACATTATAATTTTATTATTGTATTACTTATTAAAAACTGATAGCTGTGGAAATGAAATCCTACCTGGGATTCTAAAGAAAGAACTTTGTTAATGAATAGGCAAGATCTGTATTGATTATTTAGCTGCATGACTCTGAATCCCATGAAGTATTTAATATGGCCCAGGATTCTGGACCTTCCCCAAGTTCTGGAAGCAATCCTGCTCCTAGACATGAAGAAGTGCAAGTCAGAATTACTTTTTCCATTCTGATATTTGAACTCCATTCTAATAAACGATTTGCTCTTTCATTCACCTATGTCAAAAGAGACTATTAAAATGTGATTTCCAACAGTGTTTTGTCTTTCTTGTTTCCCTTTATTTGAGGAGAATATCACATATGCAATTAGTCCATGCAATTTTCATTATGTATGTGATTTCAAAAAATTACATTACTTTTTTGCATAGGTGCTTCTCATATGTATATGTATAATCTGTCAAGTAAATGTTGTATTATCCTCCAAATTTTGTATATCTATATACAGCTTAATACATAGGTTCATATAAGCTAGGATGTCATAAACGATATCATCAAGTCCATGTTGAATAAATGAATTTTGCCTTCTGTCCTGAATTAAGAACCTAAATGATATCTTCTGGGTTAGTTTTCCATAGTTGCTGTAACAAGTTAATTGTAAAATTAATGAATTAAAAATAGGAAATTGCTATATTGCATTTCTCTTTGGCAGAATTCTGACATGGGTCTCATAAATATAACTATTGGCAAGACTACTTTGCTTTTTTATGCTCTTTCCAGTTTCTAGAGGTTGCCCACATTCCATGACTTGTGACTCCTTTAGCAACTTCAAAGCCAGCAAGGACAGTTTCAGTCTTTTATATGTAGTATCTCACTGATCTTTTTTGTACTTCTCTTCTACTTTTTAGAACTGTTATGGTTTAAATGTGAGTGTACCCCAAAAGATCAAGTGTGAGACAATGCCACAGGGTTCATAGGAGAAATGATTGGGTTGTAAGCTCTTAATCTAATCAGTGAATTTGTCCCTGATGAGATTAACTGAGTGGTAACTGGAGACAGGTGGGGTGTGGCTAGAGGGAGTGGTTCATTAGGGTTGTGGCTGTGGGGTATATATTTTGTATCTGGAGAAGGAGAATGGAGTCAGTCTATCTCTCTCTCTCTCTCTCTCTCTCTCTCTCTCTTTCTCTCTCTCTCTCTCTCTTTTCTGGTGATCTGAGCTATTTCCCTCTGCCACACTCTTCTGCCATGATGTTCTGCCTCACCTCAAGTCCCAAGAAATGTTGCTGGCCTTCTATGGACTGAGACCTCTAAAACAGTGAGCCCTCAAATAAACTTTTCCTCTTCCATAGTTGTCCTGGTTGGGTCATTTAGTCATAGCACAAAAAAAACTGACTAAAACAAGAACCTTCATAATTGTATTGGGTTCATCCAGATAATCAACAATCATCTTCCTATTTCAAGGTCTTTACTCCTTTTTTTTTAAGATCTTTACTCTTAATCACATTTAAGAAGTTTCCTTGCCACATAGATTGACATAGCCATAGATTCTGGGAATGAAGACATGGGTCACTTCAGGACCCATGATTCTGCCTACCAACACTTCCATCATGTTTCTGGCAAAAATAGTGCTGAGAAAATTGTATCCTGTCTTGCCTCTCTAGAGTTGATAGTTATTGATGTCTCTCAACTAAACACAGATTCTCACAACTGTCACCTCTACCTAATGATGAATCTCCTTATCCTCACTCTCCTCTATACAAGGTCAGCTGCTTAGAACTCCTTATATCACCCTCTCAGAGTGGACATAGTACTTGACCTTTCCAGTATAGTAACCAACCGCTGCTGAATTCTCAGTTCCCTCAACACTTCTATAATGAGCATTTCTCCAACAAGTTTTCCCATTATCCACAGTGTCTACTCCAAACCTTCTTCAACAAGCTCCAGTTTCTATTCTCATCTCCCCTGTCATGATTATTGAAATAAAACACTAGATCCCTCCTCAATGAAGGAACTGTAGCCCAGCAGTTCAGAGTGTGGTCAACAGACAACTTTAAGGTACCAATTCCTGGTTCTGGCATGGCTATAACGGACATCAGCTGCCCCTAGATGTGCATTGCCCCCTATTGGAGTGGCACACATGTGAATGACTAATGTGGGAGATGTGAAGGCCTATAGCTTAGCCCACCTCAGAACAATCCTGAAAGTCCCATGTAGTTCCAAAGCTCCCGATGGAATAGCCTTCCATCATGCTGAGACTTCTCCCTCTACTCTATTCTGTTCCTTTTCACTGCTTCCATGGGAATTGAACCTAAGAACACTCTATAATAAACATTCTTCAAGCTTGTCTCTGTTTTCAGAGTCTGCTCTACAACAATGCCAACCTTAAACTCCCTGTTAGTAATTGATTGGCTTTCTATATTCACTGAAATATATATCTATTTGTCCTTGTAAGTTTCAACCCAAATATTCCTTTCTCCTTAAGGTATTTGACAACTCTCAAGGCAAACAAAGTTATTCCTCCCATGCTGTCTCATATCTTACAATGTAAGGCCTGAAAGTAAGATCCCTGTCATCTACATAAGAAATACCATAATGTCATGGGACATTATATACTAAACTAGTAGATTGAATTATTCCCCATTACTTACCAGAACATATGTTGCCTATGAGCAGGCAGCATGTTTTTTCTTCTTAGCAGTCTAATGTCTAAGGTAGATTTTGTCATAAAGATGCCTAACAAATATTCTTAAATAATTTTAGGAATCAATTGTCTTTTCTGCAACCATCAAAGTCCCAATTCAATTAAGTTTATTATATTTATATAAAGTTGGTATGTTTTAGTCAGCTTTGTGTTGCTGTGAACAAAACCTGACAAAAGCAACTTAAAGGAGAAAAATATTATTTTGACTCCCAGTTTCAGAAGTTCAGTCTATGGTCAGCCAACTCCATAGCTCGGGGTGAAATAAGGCAGAACACCAAGGTGGATGGATATGGGGGAGAAAAGCAAGTCAGGACATGATCAGGAAGCAGAGAGAGCTCTGCTCAATAAAGACAAAATATATACCCCAGGGACTCACCTCCTCAAACCGAACCCTACCTGCCAATCATTTCACTTCTTACATTGTCTCACACATGAGCTTTGAAGGGACAACATATATCCAAATCATATAATACCACACATCAAATCTAGTTTACACAAATATGTGTTCCCTTCATTTCCCTATTCCCAACCAATTGAACTTCCTAGAAGATATAGGAACAATAACAAATTTACAGGCCAGTTAAGCAGATTGCATTTTTACCATTTAAAATGATTTTGCAGCTGGGCACAGTGGTGCACACCTGTAATCCCAGCAGCTCAGGAAACTGAAGCAGGAGGATCACAATTTCAAAGTCAACTTCAGCAACCTAGTGAGGCCTTATGCAACTTAGTGAGGCCCTGTCTCAAAATAAAATATAGAAAGGACTGGGGATGTGTCTCAGTGGTTAAGAAATCTTGGCTTCAATCCCTGTACCCCAGTCAAAACAGATTTTATAGTTATTTTTACCCAAATGTTTTCTTATAGATTGATCCCTAGTTCTCAGTCACATTTTTCTTTCCCTCCCTATTACCTAGATAGGTCCAACTTAGTTCGGACTTATCAGAAAATTGTCAAAAATCAGTAATACAAAAGCCACAATTTAAAAAATGGTAGTATCACCCATCTGTTATTAGAGGTGGAATTCTTTATATTAATAGAACTGAGTCCTTAGAGACTACCTGTATTCAATCAGAAAGAATAGAATACCCGTAAGAGTTCATTTTGCCTTCTTAAAAAATAGTTCCAAACCTATATTTAATTACAACATGTCTCTTTTTATTTCAATTGTTGATGGATTTGAATTTTCCCCTCTATTATGTTATATAACAGTTGATCATACACAGAACCACCAAGGGAAAAGTCCCTGTACCTAAATATTATCATAAAATTCTTCATTTCTATTTTTTTATTATTATTTTTTTAAATTTATTTAATTTGATTCATTGAACACAAATGGAGTACAGCTATTGTGTCTCTGGTTGTACACAAAGTAGAGTCACACCATCTGTGCATTCAGACATGTACACAGAGCAATGATGTCTGTCACACATTCTGTTATTATTATCAACCCCCACCCTGACCCTCCCCTCCTGTCCCTCTATGCTATCTATCCTTCCTCCATTCTTGCCAACCTTCCACCCCACAATGTGCATCATCATTCACTTATCAGAGAGACCATTCGGCCTTTGGATTTTGGGAATTGGCTAATCTCACTTAGCATAACAGTCTCCAACATCATCCATTTACCTACAAATGCCATAATTTTATTCTTCTTTATGGTTGAGTAATATTCCATTATGTGTACATATACCACAGTTTCTTTATGCATTCATCTATTGAAGGCCATCTAGATTGGTTCCACAATCTAGCTGTTGTGAATTGACCAGCTATGAACATTGATGTGGCTGCATCACTGTAGTAATCTGATTTTAAGTCCTTTGGGTATAGGCCAAGGATCCCATTCCAAGTTTTCGAAGGAATCTCCACACTGCTTTCCAGAGTGGCTGCACCAACTTGCACTCCCACCAGCAATGTATAAGTGTACCCTTTTCCCCACATCCTCCCCAATACCTGTTGTTTCCTGTATTCTTAATAAAAGACCTTCTAATTGGGGTAAGATGAAATCTTAAGGTAGTTTTGATTTGCGTTTCTCTTATAACTAGGGATGTTGAACATTTTCTCATAATCTGTTGATTGCTTGTAGATCTTCCTCTGTAAAGTCTCTGTTCATTACCTTGATCCATTTAATGATTGGGTTTTTAGTGTTCTTGGTGTAAAGATTTTTGAGTACTTTGTAGATTCTGTAGATCAGTCCTCTATCTGAAGAGTGTGTGGCAAAAATTTTCTCCCACTCTGAAGGCTCTCTCTTCACATTGCTGATTGTTTCCTTTGCTGAGAAAAAGCTTTTAAGTTTGACTCAATCCCAATCATTGATTCCTGCTTTTATTTCTTGCACTTTGGGGGTCATGTTAAGGAAATCTGGTCCTAAGCCAACATGATGAAGATTTGGACCTATTTTCTCTTCTATTACGTGCAGTCTCTGGTCTAATTCCTAGGTCCTTGATTCAATTTGAGTTGAGTTTTGTACAGGGTGAGAGATATGGGTTTAGTTTCATTTTGCTGCACATAGATTTCCAGTTTTCCCAGCACCATTTGTTGAAGAGGCTATCTTTTCTCCAATGCATGTTTTTGACTCCTTTGTCAAGTATGAGATACCTGTATTTCTGTGGGTTTGTCTCTGTGTCCTCTATTCTGTACCATTGATCTGCCTGTCTATTTTGGTGCCAATACCATGCTGTTTTCATTACTATTGCTCTGTACTACATTTGAAGATCTGATATTGTGATACCCTCTGCTTCGCTCTTCTTGCTAAGAATTGTTTTAGCTATTCTGGGTCTCTTATTCCTCCAAATGAATTTCATGATTGCTGGCTCTATTTCTACGAGGTCCATCGTTGAGTTTTTAATTGGAATTGCGTTGAATTTGTAGTGCTTTTGGTAGTATGGCCATTTTGACAATATTAATTATGCCTTTCCAAGAACATGGGAGATCTTTCCATCTTCTCAGACTTTCTTTAATTTCTTTCTTTAGTGTTCTATAATTCCCATTGTAGAGGTCTTTCACCTCTTTTGTTAGATTGATTCCCAAGTGTTTTATTTTTCTAGAGGCTATTGTGAATGGTATAGTTTTCAAAATTTCTCTCAAAGAGGATGCATCAATTATGAATAAAAATACATTAGATTTATGAGCATTAATTTTATATCTGCTACTTTACTGAATTTATTTATGAGTTCCAGAAGTTTTCTGGTGGAATTTTTAGGGTCTTCTAAATAGAGAATCATGTCATCAGCAAATAGGGATAGTTTGATCTCTTCTTTTCCTATTCGTATTCCTCTAATTTCTTTGGTCTGTTTAATTGCTCTGGCTAGAGTTTCAAGGATGATGTTGAATACAAGTGGAGAAAGAGGGCATCCCTGCCTTGTTCCAGTTCTCAGGGGGAATGCTTTCAATTTTTCTCCATTTAGAATGATGTTAGCTATGGGCTTAGCATAGAAAGCCTTTACAATATTAAGGAACGTTCCTACTATCCTTACTTTTTCTAGTATTTTGAGCATGAAGGGGTGCTGTATTTTAACAAATGCTTTCTCTGCATCTATTGAAATAATCATGTGGTTCTTGACTTTAAGTCTGTTGATGTGGTGAATTACATTTATTGATTTCCTGATGTTGAACCAACCTTGCATCCCCAGGATGAAACTCACTTGATCATGGAGACTATCTTTTTAATATGCTTTTGTATGCGATTTGCTAAAATTTTCTCAAAAATTTTTCCATCTATGTTCATTAGGGATATTGGTCTGAAATTTTCTTTCCTCAATATGTCCTCTGGTTTTGGTATCAGTGTGGTATTAGCTTTATTGAATGAGTTTGGAAGGGTTCCCTCATCCTCTACTTCATTGAATACTTTGAGGAGTATTGGAATGAGGTCTTCTTTGAAGGTCTTATAGAACTCAGCTGTGAATCCATCTGGTCTTGGACTTTTCTTTGTTGAAAGGCTTTTGATGACTTCTTCTATTTCATTGCTTGAAATTGATCTATTTTAGTTGTGCATGTCCTCCAGATTCAGTTTGGGTGGCTCATATGCCTCTAGGAACCTGTTGATGTCTTCCAAGTTTTCTATTTTGTTGGAGTATAAATTTTCAAAATAACTTCTAATTATGTTTTGTATTTCAATTGTGTCTGTTGTGATATTTCCATTTCCATCATGAATTTTAGTAATTTCGATTTTCTCTCTCCTTTTCTTCGTTAGTGTGGCTAAGGGTTTATCAATTTTGTTTATTTTTCAAAGAACCAACTTTTTGTTTTGTCAATTTTTTGAATTGTTTCTTTTGTTTCAATTTCATTGATTTCTGCTCTGATTTTGATTATTTCCTGTCTTCTACTGCTTTTGGGGATGATCAGTTCCTCTTTTTCTAGGGCTTTGAGCTGTAATGTGAGGTCATTGATTTGTTGACTTTTCATTCTTTTATTGAATGCACTCCATGCAATGAATTTTCCTCTTAGCACTGCTTTCATAGTATCCCAGAGATTCTGATATGTTGTGCTTTTGTTCTCATTGACCTCTAAGAATTTTTTTATTTCTCCCCTAATGTCTTCTGTTATCCATGCATCATTCAATAGCATATTATTTAATCTCCAGGTCTTGGAGTAGTTTCTGTTTTTAACTTTATCATTGATTTCTAATTTCATTCCATTATGATCTGATAGAATACAAGGTAGTATCTCTATGTTTTTGTATTTGCTAAAAGTAGCTGTGTGGCATAACATATGGTCTATTTTAGAGAAAGATCCATGAGCAACTGAGAAGAAAGTGTATTCGCTTTTTGATGGATGGAATATTCTATATATGTCTGTTAAGTCTAAATTAGAGATTGTGTCATTGAGTTCTATGGTTTCTCTGTTCAATTTTTGTTTGGAAGATCTGTCAAATGATGAGAGAGGAGTGTTAACGTCCCCCAGCATTATTGTGTTTTGGTCTATTTGGTTCCTGGAATTGAGAAGGATCTGATTGATGTACATGGATGCACCATTGTTTGGTGCATAAATATTTATGATTGTTATGTCTTGCTGACTTATGCTTCCCTTAAGTAATATGCAATGTCCTTCTTTATCCCTTCTGACTAACTTTGGCTTGAAGTCTGCTTTATCTGAAATGAGGATGGAAACCCCTGCATTTTTACTAAGTCCATGTGCATGGTGTGTTTTTTCCCAACCTTTCACCTTAATCTCTGGGCATGATTTTCTATGAGATGCATCTCTTGAAGGCAGTATATTGTTGGGTCTTTCTTTTTAATCCAATCTGCCAGTCTCTGTCTTTTGATTGCTGAGTTTAGGTCATTTACATTTAGGGTTATTATTGAGATATGACTTGTATTCCTGATCATTTTGACTTATTTTTGGATTTTAATCTTACTTGGTTTCTCCTTTAATTGGCTGTTCCTTTAGGGTCATTCCTCCCTTTGCTGACTTACATTGTTGTTTCTCATATCTTCCTCTTGGAATATTTTGCTGAGGATTTTCTGTAGGGCAGGGCTTTCTATTTGTGAATTCTTTTAGCTTGAGTTTTTCATGGAAGGATTTTATTTCATCTTCAAATCTGAAGGTAAGTTTTGCTGGGTATAAGATTCTTGGTTAGCATGCATTTTCTTTCAGTGCTTGGAATATGTTGTTCCGGTCCCTTCTTGCTTTTAGGGTCTGGGCTGAGAAATCTGCTGATATTCATATTGGTTTTCCCCTATATGTAATCTGATGTTTTTCTCTTGCAGCCTTTAAAATTCTATCTTTGTTTTGTATGTTAGGTATTTTCATTATAATGTGCCTGGGTGTGGATTCATTGTGATTTTGTGCATTTGGTGTCCTATAAGCCTCTTGAATTTGATTTTCCATTTCATTCATCAGATTTGGGAAATTTTCTGATATTATTTCATTGAACAGATTATTCATTCCTTTGGTTTGTGTCTCTGTGCCTTCCTCAATCCCAATAACTCTTAAATTTGGTCTTTTCATGATGTCCCATAACTCTTGGAGTTTCTGTTCATGATTTCTTACCATCTTCTCTGTCTGGTTGAGTTTGTTTTCAAGATTAAATATTTCGTCTTCATTGTCTGTTGGTTAATCTTTCTCTTGAGTTTTTAATTTCGTTTATCATAACCTTCATTTCAAGGATTTCTGTTTGTTTGTTTGTTTTTTCATAATCTGTCTCTCTTTATTGATATGATCTTTTGCTTCCTGCAGTTGCTCTTCTAGCATTGCCTGCATTTGCTCTCTTGACTCCTTGTTCGCTTCTTGGATAATTTTAATTATGTACAACTCCCTATCTGACAATGCTCCTGCCATGTTGTCACTGGGTACTTTTGGTATAGTATCTGGGTTTGTTTGGGACGTTTTCTTCCCATGTTTTCTCATGTTGCTAGTGAATCTTCCCCTCTAGTAGTGCGACTTCTAGGTATTGCAGTTTCCCCTTAAAGACTTACAGGGTTCCTGACTATTTTCAATACCTCCTTTTGAATTAAGAGATCAATATTGGCAGCACACCATGTAAACAATATATGTCCTTAATCTAAATAGCCCCTTTAAGATATTAACAGTGTTGTCTTAATAAACAGAGATGAGTTCAAATTATTATCTACAGCATAACCAGTAAGTTTGCAATAAGGACTATAAATCCTAATGTTGGACAGGGAGAACAAGGAGGGTTATTGGACAAAACACTAATGAGATAAGAAGTGAATCTATAGATATACTATGTCATATGAATATTGGAAGTGGAATTAAAAGAAATAGGTTGTTAGTGTGAGGAAAAAGAGATTCTCTAAGGAAATGGATATATAAGAGGGAAATAGAGTGATAAGCATAATGATAAAAGAAAAAGGTAGGAATATAGTGATATATTAGGAGTAATTGTAGTATTACAATTAATTTAAAAAACATTCTGCAATAAAAATGTACTGTACAGTTCAAACCTGAGCTGATGTTTGAGAGGTGCTTGATCAAGCAGTGACCCAAGAAGGGTGCTGTCCCACTACCTCCAGGTTGGGAATGATCAATGCTTCTGGGTGGAGGTGGCCTGGTATTGATAGACGATCAGATGCAGCACAGGTGCTAGACACCAGGCCAGGGTATGGGCCTGGGCACTAGACCAAGTTGAGATTGGGGCGCAGAACTGTACTCAGTAATGGAGACTGGGCTTGATAGCCCAGGCAGGCCTGAACTCTGCGCTGGGGTCTCAGGCAGTGGTAGGTGGTTGCTCTCTCCTGGAGACACTGTAAAATGGCACTGATGGGCCTAAGATCCCTGCTGGGGCTGGGAACCCCAAGCGCCTTAGGCAGGAGCTCTCTCCAGGAGCCACCGCAAAAAATAAAATTCTTCCTTTCTTATCACATTTATGCCCTACTCTTTCTACACCAATGCATTCCTTACCTCCTTCTCCTTGGTGTGTATATGTTCTCAGTGTTGCAGAGCTGGGACCTTCTGGAAAAATGAGGCAGCAGTAAGACATAGCTTCAAACCTTGATTCTGACAGCTTTTATGGTTAAGTGGAATGATCCTTGTCTTCCTGAGTTCTGGGATCTGGTCTGTGAAAAGGCAAAAGATTCCCCCTTCAGGGTAACTTGGGTTCTAATTATTGACATTATTTTGGGCCTGCATTTGTCATGCAGATAACAGGTAGTTTGCCCAGGTAAACAAAATATCCTGTCCATTTAAGCCAGGAAGAGCTCTGTAAGCCAAGAAGAGCAATGTAAATTGCTTCCTGGGGTCAGCACAGTGGGGACCATTTTTTAGAATTATTTCCTTACCCTCGCATTCCTAGGACTTGTACCTCTCAGTCCCCTATTGGCATCACCAGACTTTTGCAGCATTGTTACTATTTTAATGTGATTACTTTTTCATTTGTGATCATTAGGAGTTAATTCTGCTTGGGCCCAGTAGATACCTGAACACCTTGCAATTTCTCACTACTTAATGGTTCTAAAATTCTGATATTTACTCTAAATTTCTTTATTCATAATTCCAGGTTATTACCTCTCCTGGTAGGGCTATGACCATGTCTCTGCTCCATTTTATATTTTATTTGGAGCATCTGGAACATGTCCATGTAAGACTCAGAAACATATTTGAGAAACATAAGAGTCCTAGGTTCTGACATCAATAGACAGTGGTGTAGCTGCTATCATGTTGTCAACCTGTTTTTCTAGAGGACAGGCGACTACATGGAGACAAACTTCAATCCCAGAAAAAGTGATGGCACTTTTCTTTGTTATCCCCAAAGTTAAAGAAAGTTGTTCATAAGGTTATCTGGGCATGGGCATATCTTAAAAAGTGAAATATCAAAACAAATCTTAGAAAGACGTAGAAAATATGTGTTTAATTCATACAGCATGAAAATAAGAATCATGATCTTATAAGAAGAAATAATAATTCTTAAAATATGAAGAAATGTCTTATTTCTAAAAACATTCATTGAGTTGAGAGATTACTATATAAAGTGATGTTTAGCATTAAAGGTAGAAGAAGGTAAGTAGAAAACAGAGTTCCTAATTATGGGATTGATTTAGACAGAAATGACAATCAGAACTAATGGAGCAGATTGAGAATCCCTCCAGTTGGACTTGATATCATTGCTAGAACATTCCTAAAGTGTTTAGACTGAAAAATATCTACAGTGGAATGAGATGGAGATGATGATGAGGCTGGCAATGAGCCATATGGAGAAATCATACTTTCTCATATTTAAAGATGGTGCTACAACTGGTATTACTTATAAATGTAAGAAGGATGGCTAAAAATAAGAATAGGTGACCTAAAGTTTGTTCCATACTGAGTACAAATTTGTTTTACTGATTCAGGCTGCTCATAAAAACCTTGCTGTTGGTAGCTCTCTCTTTTGGGCTCAGAATCTGTATGATGCCTCACCAAAGCAATCACTTTGTTTGTGAATTGTATTTCTCAGAGTCATTCACTTATAGCTTCTCCTGAATCATTGCCTCAAGGATATTCAAGGATGTTCTTCTAACTGTAGTGAAAGAATTTCACAAAAATGTTAAACAAAATTTGTTAAAAGTGGAAATATAGTCTCATATTTAGTTTGGGATTCCTTGTATTATTTAATTATTGATATTTCAGTTGAACTCAACATGTATGATCACATAATAGAAGACAGGAAACAATTAATTAACTTGTTAATTAATTTACTAATAAAATACATTAACTCAACCAACTTATGTGGTAACATTCCAGTTGATGTCTTAATCACTCAAGAAAAACCATCTTGGGAAACAGTATTCATAGCGACTTGGAATATCAAAATGTTTAAAGATTTTAGGAAAAAAAATAAGAATTCACCTTGAAAAACTTGTGTCATTTTATTATGTCCATTGAGAAAAATTAAATAGCATTGAAAACCTAAAATCAAATAAATATGGAATTTTGACATAGAATAGGTGTAAAGAAATGAGGTTTCTTTTTTCTCCTTAGAGTCCAAAAAATTAATATTTGAAATTGGGAGGTACAGTTTAGGTTATACTTCCAAAGGTCATTACATACATGGATCACTGTAAGTTAATTGTCAAGGCTCAACCAGAATCAAGACATGAAATTGCTCTAATAGATTGGGTGAGAGGAAGAAGACAAATCTCACAGCCCAGTCTAACACTGAGACAAGGTTAAAGAACCACAAATGGTCATTTGGATAAAGAGGAAAATTTCTACATTCTGATTCTTTAAGCAAATTCTCTTGAAATTTTCAAGAAACACTCTATTCAGAAAAACTATTTCTTCAAATTACAGAAGACGGTCTTCAAAAAAAGAAAGACATATATATATATATATATATAAAACCTAAGTATAGGCTATTCTCATTTTAAGAGCTCTAAAGATAACAAAAGACTTACGTTTTCATTATTGTTTTGCAAATCATTATAGAGCATTATATAAATCTGTTTTTTCATTCACTTATTGCTTCTTTTATTTTGAATCAAATTTTATTATCAAATAAAGCTATTTCTCATGGATTCCTAAACAGTACTTACCCATGTGAAGTTTTAGAGAAAGCTGTGTCTATTCACTTGTATTCTGTTTTAATAAAACCATTAAAAATAATTTAAGCTAATATTTCCAAGTTGTCTTCTTCACTTTAATTCAGTGATTTTATCCTAAGTACTAGTCCAATTCCAGATATGCTTGTGATTCATAAGAAATAGGAAATGAGCAAGGTCCTTCCAGTCAAGCAGTTTCAAATATGTAATAGGCTATTGACCTCTGTCTGTGGATGGTATAGTTTCTAGAAATATACTTTCTTAAACAACAAACAAAAAAAAATGACAAAATATTTTATTTCACAAATGCATATGAAAGCATCAATCCCTGTGATTGCACACATTAAAGAAATTTACCATAATGATTTCCAGTACTTGACCTGTCAATTATTCATTATAATGACATCATGAAGTTATCATTATTATCCTCACTTATGGAAGTTAGAGATCCCTAGGGCTGAAGTGTGTAGCTCAGTGCTAAAGTGAGTGCTCAGTATGTATGACACCCTTGATTTAATCCCCAACATGAAATATTAAAAATTAAAAATGTTTGACCTGAGAGTTTGGCAATGTATCCCAGGTTATACTGAGCATAAGAAGTCTCGCTGAATAGGAGAAACCCATACTTTTTCCCTGTGAAGCATCTGCTAGTATGCACTCAGAAAACATCAGTGCACCTGGGAATATCACTGCCTAGACACTAAGCAATGAGACATCTCCAGTGAGGCTCAGAGGTATAGGCTGCTAACACAAATAAGGCCTGGGGTGAGGTAAATGAATGTAGGGTATATAAATCATAACATCATAAATGCCAAAATAAAATTAAGACTGATCTACTTCATAATTTTAATTGAAAATCCTAATGAGATTATCCTATCCCAATGTACTAAGCAATAGAGTGAAAAAATAATGGAATGCAGGAGTGAGTTAGAAGCAGTTAGCAATTTGCCTGCACAGGATAGCTAGGGACACCCCTGAGATATTATCAACTGAGGTACTTGGATTCCACTGTAGAACATGATTTCATATTAATTATTAGAAGCTATTTTACAATGCAGTGTTTATTAAGAAATATTAAATATATGTATTTTTATTTATACTAGGACATGTAAAGGCATTGCATTTAAGTTTCTTGCTTTTGTTGAGTCTTAGTACAATTTTAGAGATTTAGGAGATGATCTGGTCGAGCCCCCATTTTAAGATGATAACTCACTGAACTCATATGTAACTTTGATAATATATCTTATTAATATTCTCATTGAATACTTACCAATATTAACTGTAAGAAAGATTATACCTGGTAGTATAGTCATTATCCTTACAAAAGCTTCTATTCAAGTAGGGGAAGTGACATGGATCTACTGTTAAGAAAAGAGAGAGAGACTGCAATACAGATAGAAAGTATGAACCCATGGCTGCCAGAGTTAATAAATAGGTACTCGAGATGCTTCATAGGACTTAGAAGATGTGTATTATTGTGATAAGTAAAAATCAAGACTATGTCTACCAGAGGATACAGCATAAAACAAAGCATTAAACTTGCTCAGGGAAAATCAAGTAATATAATTTTGGTACAAAATACATTAAATGGATCCTTAAATATCACAAAAAATGAGTATCAGATTTTCAAGAGCTTTGAATAAATTCAGATACCGTTTACTATAAAACAAAAAAATCGCTGAAGATTTATAAAAGGGTTTGGTATATAATTAGGATGGTAATTTAGACAGATATATGTAGTAATTTCTTGAAGGTTTGACTAATAAGTGGAATGGACAGAAGATAAGGGAAAGGGGAGATTAAACCAGAGTGATAACAGAAATCACAGGTCAGATGGATGCAAAGACAGAGGTAGGTGTGGCATACACCTTAAAAAATGAATGCATAAAGCCAGATTTAAAACTTACTGGATTTAAGAATTAACCCTATGAGTTAAATCATTTGAGCTTTCAGAATCTATGGTAACATTTGAAGTTAGAAGTCAAGGAGTCACTTTGCAACTGAAATCAAATTAGCAGTACTCCATATCCAAAGAAGAGCTTGGAACATGTGTCTTGAGCTTGGAAAGAAGCTTGGTAAAGAAGATGCCGATTAGGGAATTTAAAGAGAAATGTTAACTAAACTAACCCAGTGACAATTACATCAACCAGATGCCCACAGAGTAAGAAAACAATCTCCCTAGAGGTAAGAAAGAGTAGCTTGGCAGGTTAGAAGAAGACAAAGAAATCAGAGGTATAAAGAGAATCCAGCAATTCTGGCAATGGTTAAAAAAGCAATAGTGCTTTCAAGGGTGATCTTCCAGTGCTGATGAGCTCCCTACCTTGGCTCCAGGGTGGCTGTGTTTTCTCACTGAGCTGATGCACAGCCATCTCCTATGAGTATTTTTCTTGTTCCTGTCTTCTTCTCCAGCCTTCATCCCTGAACACTAATGTTCTAGAGATTAAGAGAACAGGTTTTAAACCAGGCAAAAAAGTCTAAGTATAAATATTTTTTTCTGAATATGGGTATATTCCAAATACTTAAAATTTCCTATTTCTTATCCCAGTGGCCTATGCTGGCTTTCTTAATCCACTGCTATTATTATATTGTAAGATAACATAGACTTGTGTGCCAAATAGTGGAATATAAGATGAAGGGCCAATTGGCAAAGAAAAAATTTTAGAAGGAAAAAATAGGAATAAATTTTGCAATTGTTGATAAACTTTAAGAATGCTGGTTTTAATTTCTTTATTTATTCTATGTTTCTGGGGGCAATTTTATAAAAAAATTTAGCTATAGACAAATTCATGATGAATAACAGTAGTAGACATTAGAAAGTACTTTGGTACTTTCAAGCATTTCTCTCTTTCCCCTTCCTTCCTTCCTTCCTTCCTTCCTTCCTTCCTTCCTTCCTTCCT
>JAJEJO010000847.1:65013-127063 GCA_020662805.1 Glaucomys volans
CCTTCCTTCCTTCCTTCCTTCCTTCCTTCCTTCCTTCCTTCCTTCCTTCTTTCTTTCTTCACTTCTTTCTTTCTTTTCTTCCTTCCTAAATCTCAGGGTTACTTTCTATTGGTATACAGTCTGGTTGTATCCAGGTGTATGCTTGTGATAACATGCTTGTGTGTGAAAGAGACAGAGACAGAGAAAAAAGAGCATCTCACATTAATATTATCTCCATGTGCTTATTTCAAAATGGCATTGCTCTGACAATTTGGCCTGTGATCAAAAGTATTCTCACTTTTACTAAGTTTTTGCATTAAAAGAAAAAGAAAAACTACCAGGAGCTATTTGCCTTAATATTTGTAGAGGGAAGATTATTCGTTTTCTGTCATTTCTTTCCTTCAACTTTGTAACAAAATAAAACAAAGGAGGTGGATGGTCTGGGCACTTACTTTGCCTTTCTGGGTGCTTTTTCCTGCCTGATTTTCATTCCAGTCCCTCTCTTTGAACCACTCTGCCTCCTCCCCTTGGTTTCCTGCCCCAGGTCGAGCAGGATCAGTGATCAGACAGTAAACCATAGTTCTTCTGTCTTTGAAAGGATTATTTATTCATTCATCTAATCACAGGTTTTGTAAGTTACATAATTGGCTGACAAACAAAAGTCTGGAAAAGCAACTTCAACTGGACTTGTGAATGTAATTATTTATGATTTCTTGATTAAGGCTATTTTTTTTTTCTGTGTCTGTGTCTCTTCTTTTATATTGGCCTGACACACAAAAGAAGTTAAATTACATTTCAGATAATTGATACCTCTACTTATCTTGGCAAAAGAAGGAGGACATTTTATTTATCTCATTACAATGTGAAAAACACATAGTATGATTGAGGATATGGAAACTCTCATCCTGGCTCCCTGTATCTATACTGATAATCTGAAAGCCTCTTATTAGGAGTATTCACTCTTTCAATACACACGCACACCCACACACACATTCATTTTTTCAACAATTTTATATCTCACACAGTCTATCTGGTCATCATATATACAGAAAGACAAAACACATTATTATTACTTAGTATAATTCAATTTCTAGTGGAAAAGCTAAGACCTCAATGTGAGATAAAATAAGGCTTTGTGGTATTTATGGGATTGATATTGGGGAACATGAAGTAGTAATCCTAGAATAAGATATCAGGGCTAGCAAGGATGATACCTGCATTCCTTGTTAACATTGCATGTCTACTCTGAACTAACAATAGAACATTAGGGATCTATTTATACACCAACATCAAATATTTTCTGATTATAACCGAGCTTATATGCAGGAAGCATTGGATGGCTAATGAGTGTTTTTAGTTGCAGATATTTTAAAATTAAAAATATAAAACTAGTTCCCAAAAGCCTTAACCATTTCAGATCATTTCCTGAACATTACAGTGTTCTGTCTTTCTCTTTAAATATAGAGTAGAAGCTATGATAAATAAAATAAGGCTGCCACAGAGAGACAAATATTGCGTGATCTCCTTTATATGTGGAAAGTAAATAAGCCAAATATATCAGTGGTTACCAAGGGCAAGAGACAGAGAAGAATGTGGGAACACATAGGTTAGAGGATATAAAGCAGCAGATACATAGGATGAACAGCCTAGAGTTATAAAATGAAAACTATAGTTAATAATATTGTACTATATTTTGAATGTGACAGGTAGATTTTTATTTGCTTTTGCCACAATAAAAGAAAAAAAAAAGGTAAGTGTTTTAGTCAGCATGTTTGCTGCTGTGACTAAAAGACCTGACAAAATTTTAAGGGAAGAAAAGTTTATTTAGAGGGCTCAGGGTTTCTGAGGTCTCAATCCATAGAAGGCGGACTCCATTCCTAGGGGCTCGAGGTGGGGAAGAAGATCTTGGTGGAAGAGTGTAACAGACGGAAGTGGTTCCCAGGATGATCAGAGAACAGAGAGAGAGATTCTTCTCACCAGATACAAAATATTTACCCCAAAGCCATGCCCCCAGTGCCCACCTCCTCCAGCTGCACCCTGCCTGCCTTTAGTTACCACTCAGTTAATCCCATCAGGGGATTAATTCAATGATTGGGTTAAAACTCTCACAACCCAATAATTTCTCCTCTGAACCTTCTTGCATGTGAGCTTTTGTGGGATACCTCACATCCAAACCATAACAGTAACTATGGAGGTGATAGATATGTTCACTGTAGTAACCATACATAAAAATCTGTGCTACCCACAGCTCAGTTTCAATAGGGCAGGAGGATAGCTTGCCAAAAGAACAAAGAAAACAGCAGAGACAGCATGTGAGACATAAGGTTTATTGAAAATGCTCACCCAGAAGCTCTAGTGGCAACAGGCTGGACAGACAGCACTTCCATGCCTCATGGGCTTTGCCAAGTAAAACGTCGTCCCTCATGATATTACTGAGAAAAAGAGTGTCTACATTACTCTTCATGCTTGCTCCAGTCGTGGTCAGCTAGGTGCATGGCCCTAGTCTTCTCCACAGTGCCTTCAATTCACACCAGCTACCATAGGGAGAGGGACTTATGAGTTAGGTTATGGAAGCAGTGACATTGTTAGTTCATTTAGTCTACTTTGTAAGACCTGCATTCCACGGAGCAGCTGTCCTGGTGTGTGCAAGAAAGTTCCTACAACTAGTCTGTCCTGTTGTAATGTATGTGGGAAACAGAGTCAACGTCTGCCAAGGTAGTATTTATTGGATACTCTGGTATGGGACCATTCTTATTGTTTCCGAATTTGGTTAGGTCTATCCAACAACAGAAAGGGGAATATCGGGGATGTAGTATTTTACTGTCCTCCATTTCTTTTAAGTATGACACAGTGTTACATAGCATCATGTTTTATTGAAAATAAGTAAGCACAATAAAACTTTAAATATACACTTTCTTTGCACAATAAATTTATTTTTTAAAAATAGTAAATGAATAAATATAGATTCAGAGACAAGCAAAAAGTAACAGATTGGGACACAGGAGAGATGCTTCAGATTTCATCTTTCCTGAGCAGCTCACCATGTGTCTTTTCCCAAGCCACCTAGGCTATCATTCTTAGAAATGCCATGTGTCTTTTGAACACAAGGATATTTTGCTGATTTTTCATTTTATGACTTCCACTTCACCAAGGTAAAAGGCATACTTGCTCCTCCAGTCTTGCTTAGAGATACAATACAGACATTTAGATTATGATTCCTTTCTAGGATGACTTACAAGAAAGTAAGTAACATGAGAGAGGTGGCATTGGTCATATCCAGAGGGTAGAGAATGCTGTAGAGAAATGGAGGCCTTTCAGGTAACAGTGTCAGAAGCCACCTGATCCACACCTCAGGACAAGGTATCCACTACTGATCTTTATAACAGAAAGCAGCATACCCATGATTAGCACACCAGTGTGACTTCCTGAGTGTTCTCAACTGCATGTCTCCCAAGCCAGTTTCTCTGTTCCTCCTGGAGCTTCTGTAAACTATCAATTATCCTTTAACAAATCTGTTTGTTATATTATGTTGCTATATTTATATATAAGAATTGTAGTTAAAATACAGAATAAAGAACTTGTAGCTTCTCATGCCCATAGACTAGCATTCAAATTCCAAATGTTGTTGAATCACAGATCTTTTAGCAAAGTGAGACCAGTATAGCCCATTTGTAAGTGTAGGGCATATGATGATGAGGCTTAGAGAGGACAGCTATGGACAGCACTAGATACTGGTTGCGTGAATCCACCGCCCCAGGGATAGTGGGTCTTCTAATTTACAAAAGAATTGAAATCTATTTTATTGTTTAAAATCACACAAGTTTATAAATACTGGCAATTAATAAACACATTTAAAATCATGATGACACCAGAATAAACCTATCTATATTCTGTCTTGGGCCTGTGGGCTTCCAGTTTAAGCACTTAATATGACTTCTCATGCTGCTCATTTCCTCTGGGATATTCAGCTATAATGACCTTTTCTCCAAGAAGTACTTTCTGCCATCACTTCATCTATGAGTAGCAGGCAGTGAATGTGGGGAAGAGAGGACAAAGGAGAGTAAAAAATTAGACACAGGGTAGGAGGTTGGAGAAGAATAAGCTTTATACTAGAAGAGAAACTGAAATTTTTATGCAGATCCATCTAGACATTTTTGGACATGAAAATGACATATCTGGATCATAATGAATTGCTTTAAATGTGAAAATGTAAAAGTGACAAGAATATAAATCCCAGTCCCTTTCTCTTTCTCTCTGAGAGACTGAAAACTGGAAATACATGTATGTATATGTGTGTGTAAGTGTGTGTACATACATATACATATAGCATCCAGCATGCATATATATATATACACACACATATACATACATATGAACATATATATACATACACACAGTACTCATATAGGTATATATTATATATGAAATAAAAGGCGAAACGATTATATTCACATGTATTGCACAAAATATATAATACACATAAGGTTATATACACTATTAAAGTATAATGTCACATCTATAATAGTTTATAAATATACACTGTGTATATACTTAGTGGTTTTATGTGTTTGTGTGTGTATATCTATATGCATACACACACATATCTACCATTATAATATATGTGGAGAAATTGGGAAATGGAAAATATATGCACATATATATTCTGGGTGTGTATGTTACATAATACACAAAATATATGTATAATATATGTTATGTGTGATATAAAATTGATGCATAATGTCATATCTACAATAATATTTTATATATATGTACTCTGTGAGTACACACACAGACACCAATGGGAGGAAACAGAATATTTCTTCTTCATCTTCCAGAGATAAAGATGGAGGTTAGAGATACATTTACTATTGGTTTATGCAACAGTTTGCCTTAATTAAAAAAAAGAGTACTATTTCTTATTTCTCACTGCATTGCTAGTGCTCCAGTTTACTAGAAACTAAATGTTTCCTAGGTGAATCATCATGTATATATGTGAGCGTGCAATTCAAAATAAAATATACACACCCTCCTGGAAGAGCTATTTGCTGCAATTAGCAAATAACAACATTCATAACCTGATAAAATTTTAGACACTATTCAGGATGGTTTTATCAGTTTACCTATAAGAAGCAGAGGCTTAATGCAGTAAATCAATTTGTGGAGGTGAGAAAATGGCTATAGGACTGGACCAGAGTTTATCATATATTCTCTAAGAAAGGACTTATTTTTGTGTGAGCACATATTTGAGTTTTGAACTTAGTGGTTTCTAATGGGGAATATACAAATTCAGACACGACCTGTGTGTCTGTACATTGAGATATGCACATATATAATCATATACCTTATGTGTGATTTATCTCCATTTTATAGACTGTTTTTACTATTCTTCTAAACATGATATCCAATATTTAAACTACTAGAGTTCTCCACATCAATTTGGAATTGTTTAGACAGACAATATGCTGTTTGTAAGAACATTTACAAGATTTTCTGGAACATGCATTAGTTATGTTTCCATATCAACAACTTCATAGGGTTCTCATGTGCTCTTCTGATGATTGCTTCTCTCCAGATGACGGGAAGCAATTTGCAGTTACAAATTTATAGGATACCAATCTACCCAGTCAAGGACCTATGAATACTATATGTTATTTTATTTTACATGTATTCCATCTTCTAAAGTCTTTCTAGGAACCTTATATCATACCCTACACCTATTATTTTCAAATAAATTTCACTAAAAAGTATATATTTTGAATTTCTTCCCATTTCCCCAAAACTAGAAAAATTTCATTTTAAAATTTAAAAAGATAGATTACTTGAGATGTGTTTAAAACAAATCACACTATAATTATAATTATTTACTGTTATCCCTAAAGAGGAAGTAATATGAGCCACAGAGTGGATATACATTTTACATTAAAACTGGTTTCAAATTTTAATGACTATAGTTTTCAACAAATTAATTCAGCTCAATAATCTTTAGTATTCTCATTTGCAAAATACTGATAATGACTCCAGTTTTGCTAGGCTCTGATAAGATGGAAAATTGATTAGCTTTAAAATGTTTAATAAGTACAATTTTATTTTTATTATTTTGTCTTTTTAAATGTCCGCTAAGACAACCGAACTGCTATATTGAGGAAGTTTTTGACTAAAACCTAGCCTCCATTAGACTCCTTCCTTTTACACAGAAGCCTTGCAGTTGTGAGGATATTGATCTGTCAGGAGCTCCTGGGATTCCTACCTCATTCCTCCATGGCACAGTAGACTAGTGCAGGAAGAAACAGGTTGAGTAGTTGAGTTGTTCTGATTAAAGGTCTTGACTTCCATTTAACATTTAGAAGATTAGAGAGCCTGCATACTTTTAGATGTTATCATGAGCCAAACTAACCCGAATATAAAGTAAAATCATAGAGGAGACTAATGCAAGAGAAGTATAGAAAATATTTCTAATAAATTATTGGTAAACACTTTTAATCAATGCCTAACATTGAATTGAGGCAATATGCCACAAGTCATTTACTCCTTCCATGTTATTCAGCATTTACACTATCTCCAAATTTTTATGTATAGAATTATTCTGAAATGCATATTTTGTCTCTATTTTCTTTGTAATGATTGTTTTCTTGAGATTGTGTCCCAGGAGTAGAATTAGTGGGCCAAGTAAAGCAATATGAATGTTTACAGTGTTGTGACACATTTCCACAGTGCTTTCCAACACTGCTGTGACCATTCATTTTCTTTCTCTTTATTGATTTGTGAGAAAGCTTGTTTGTTGGAATTTTTGCCAGAGTCAGGAATTATCTTTAACAATTACTATATTACATTGATAAGCAAGTAGTGTTCCAAAATCACTGGTTTATGGTTCTTGAAGGATGACTATTGGGAATTATTTTAATGTCCTTAACAATCATGAGACTTTTCTTATGAAGGGTCTACTCTAGAATTTAGGACAGTAATTTTATATAATGACAATCAGATGTATATGCCATATGATTGTGATTGTGTAAAACAGCTAATCAGAGAAAAAGTCTAAAAACAAACAAAATATGGTTTTATTTTTCCCATAAATTTCTATATATCAAACTTCTTCTAATTAATCACATATCATTTACATAAAATTTTCAATTAAAGAAAATTAAATGAAAATAAAAAGTAAATAGTAGCTAATGTGGGTTTTATGTTTTGTACGTGGCTTTTGTAAGCTTCTTTGTAAACCACAAGGTATACAATTAGTGATAGCTTTCCATTGCTATGACTACATATAATAATATTAACAAATTATTTGGGTACTATTACAACCACTAAACAATATGACCAATAGAATACCTGAGACTGAAAAATTCCAGACCAGCAGAGAAGTAGTATCTCTTGAAGATTGTGTGGAAATGAACTCTACCATTATATAAATATACAAATAAACAGAGATAATCATAGCAGAAAATCACTTATTCTAATTTTAAACATACTTAAGGTGCTTAGAGTAGCCAAAGAGTAAATTTCAACATACTTGAAAACGTTTAAATCTTTTTTAATTCTCTCTGAAAATTTCCATGCTAATCAGAAATTCATATTTAATCTTCCCTGTACAATTTCAGATTTTATCACAGAATGCCCACACTTTTTGGCCTGCAACCAAAGAAAAGGAAATTCATATTTTTTCTGACTTTTTGGAATGTAAAATGAATAATTAAGTCATTTCCTAAAAATAAATTTGATATAGGTTTATTTCTAAATTTGATATTTCTAGATTTTATGAGGCAGTTTCTCTCTCTCTCTCTCTCTCTCTCTCTCTCTCTTTCTCTTCCTCTCTCTCTCCCTCTCTCCCTCTCTCTTTTTCTCTACCCCTAAATTTGTTCATAGGAGAATTTAAGTCCTTTGAACTCATTGATCAGAATTCACACAGCTGAATGATGGGACACTCTTTGGCAGGACAGAGTAGAGATTCTGAGAAAGAAAGGTAAGGAGGTGCACCTCTGTCAACGTTAGCAATGTGTATGCACTGTCGCTCCCACAACTGGAGATACCATAATTGTTTCAAGTACACCTTGAATCCAATATAGAGATATTTTGAAGATGAGAACAGATCTAGCAGCTAATTGCATTCTTATAATCATGTAGTCACTTTGAGACCTCTGTTTTTCAGTTACTCCATTATGCATAAAAAGTCCATATGCTCTGACAAGAACACAATGAAAGTGAAAAAGAAAACTCAAATTTTCCATATTCTACACCCCAATTTATTCTAAAGATAGTGCTTCCCTTGAGCAAGTTTATGAACTTCAAAGGATCAGGATGGAACCAGTCCAATTCTAATTAACAACATAAACGTTCATTAATTCTTTAACAAATTGTTAGTATTATTTTATATGGTGTGTTTTCTAGGTATCAATAAGAAGAAACCAAAAGGAATATGCTTGATTTTTAATTTAGTTGAAGTAATCTATTTAAGATAATTAATAACTAACAGGCAGGAGTTTGAAATCATGGATATATTTACATAAAAAATAAAACAGTTGTGCCAAGGACCAGTTAATCATATACAAACAATAGAAATGTGACTATAATCGATATAAATTGACTTTTCTTTTATATGCATAGTATAAGATTTAAGTATATACATATCATGCCATCAGAACAAATGTATAGCTTGTGTGGAGGAAAAAAATTACTTGGAACAAAAAGCTAAGAGGAAAGAACATCAGGATAGGTAAAACCAGTCTGATTTGCCAGACTATAGCAAATGGCCAGTTGTAAGTGAACATAGATATGAAAGGCATTAGGGAAAGAAATGTTACATGGCTAATATTCAAACTGCACTCTGAAAAGTGAAATAAAATGATTTGCTTTCTACAATTTTTATTAAATTCACTCAAAATGGATGAAAACCTGCACATACATAATTCAGCATATAGGCAATTACATTTGCATTTGTCACCCCCAAGCATCTCCCATATTTAACTCTGACACTTTTGAAATACACTTTTCCAGTGCAAAATAAAATAAAGTCTGTGATGATATCTTTTGCATGAGGCATATATATATGTGTATATATATATGCACAGATCAAAAGATTTGTTATAAGGTTACAATTGCTCAACTTAAAAATCATGCCTTTGTAAATTTTTATCCATTTATTCATTCTCTCAGTTATTTCTTTTTTTACTTCAGCTCTTCACCTGCAGCACTCAAAACTTTGTTTTGCATAAAATTACAATGAATTAACAATGTAAGACATTCTTTAGAAGTTATTCTTCATTCTTGAGTTTAGGTGTACTATTTGAAATGAAAATTTCCACCTTACTTCATCATTAAAGATAAAAATTTCCTAGATTTAATGTCTTATATATAGGTGACCTTATTTCTTCATCACAGTAATAGCAGAAAAACCTTAGTTTTTATTGCATCGAACAAACTCAAATAGAATATATATTATTTATCATATCTTTAATATCTAAGAAATTTTGAAATGACTCCATGACTCCTGTGAACAGAGAAAGAGCATTACATTAAATTTAATTATTTAGCAAATATTATCATATTGCAACTATATCAATTTTCCATTTTAAATCAATTTACTTAATAAATAAAACTATGTGGATATATTAACTATTTGGGAAAATTCTTGTATCTTTTTCTGTTGTAATTGTAAAGGGATTCTTAAAAATTTCCTTACATAATTGACATCAGGATCATAATCTCTAACACTTGGAAAGAGAGGAGATGGCTTCTTATTCTATCTTGGGATACATGTTTCTTTGACTAAAGATTGTTGTTTCTTATTAACTGTGTTAAATCCACTATATGATGAGTAATATGTATGTATACATATATAAATCATTTTATACAAACATATATGATTCACTTAACAGAGTACTTATAAAAGTCAAGAAGTTTAACTGTCAGCAACATAAATTATCTTCTTTCTTTAGTAATTAATGTGTGCACACCCTTAAACTCTCCCCATATATACACATATATGCACACTGGTTTGAAATTCAGAATACACTTCTGAACCTAGAATTTAAGAACTTCAAACTTATGTTTACAAATAGCTGATCATGATGGCAGTATGAAAGGAAAAAAAAAACCTTGAAATTTGTGTGATATTCCAAATATGTCATTATTAAGCTTAGAAAAAAACAGTGAAGTATTTACCATAATCAGCAACAATATAGAATAATAAAAATTAACATGGATAGATATACATAGACAAAATATCATTGAACAATAATACTTTTGAGTACCAAGTTATACCAAATCTTTTTGTAATAGCCTTTTGGCTTAGCCTGTAATGTGACTGAAAGAGAAAATTAGCTTCTAACACCTGGAAGCTGGCCTGGCACTCGGAGCTAGACTTTGAAGACCTCCTGGTGAACAGGAGTGACTTGACAGATCATCCACATCAGACAAAGTCAATCCATGACCACAGCAGATCAAGATTGTGTTAGTCAGCTCTTTGCCCTTGTAACCAAAATACCTCAGAAGAACAAATTGGAGTATGAAAGATGTATTTGGGCTTATCGTTCCAGAGGATTCAGTCCATGGTCAGCCAAATTCACTGTGGAGACTTCATGGTGAAAGGGTGTGTAAGAGGTAAGCTGTTCATATTATGGCTGTCAGGAAGCAGAGAGAAAGGAAGGTTCCAGCAAGAGATGCAATCCCTGAGGCCATGCTCCCACTGACTTAACTCTTCCAGTTGTGCCCCCCTTGCCTACAGTTACCACCCCTTAGTTCATTCAGCCATCAAATCCCAATAATCCATCAAAGGACTTTATCATCTGATGAGGACAGAGCCTTAATCATTGCCTAAAAGCCCACATCTGGATCTTGCTATATTGGGGACCATGTTTTCAACAGATGAGTTTTTGGGGGGTAGACATTAGAGATCCAAACCATAGAAAAAGAAAATTTGGAAATAATGTCTGAACACACACACACCACACATGCCTACCTCACTCCAACACACAATTAGCCTAAGCAGTGATCATACCATTAAAAAGTTCAAATATCCTCCTTTCATGACAAATATGAGCAATGATTTGTTTTTTTTTTAGAAACACGTCTTAATGTTTAAATTTATCTATATTGTATATATTTATGGGGTACAGCAAAAATTTTTATGTATACATTATGGAGCAATTAAATCAAGCATTATCATGTGTTTTTATCAAAAGACAAATATACCTTGTTTTGGTGAAAATATGGAGAAAAGAGAAGCCTGTATGCAGTTGGTGGGAATGTAAACTAACCTAGCCATAAGAGAAAAGTAATGGTGGTTCCTCACAAATCTCAGAATTGAGTCACCATACACTCCAGTGATTCCACTTCTGGGTTTCTACCCAAAAGAAATGGATGTCCATATCCCCATGTCCTCTGCAACAGTATTTGCAATAAGTAAAATGTGGACTCATCCTGGGTCCCTCAATGGATGAATGGATAAAGACACTGCTTCTTTATCAATCATAGCTTTAACATCACTCTACGTTTCCTCCCCTAGAGAATATTTACTAAGTAAGTCACAGATTCATTCAATCTTCCAGATAATGTCTAATTTGGAGCAAAGTCCCACTTCCTTAAATCTTCCCTAGAATCATCAACCCAGGCCAAAATTCTATCATAACTCCTCTTTAGCATGCTCTTATTGAGACACCTTCTCCCTTACCACAGAATTCTTCCTGCTTTAAGTCAGTGATTAATAGCACAACTTGCTTAATTGGTAATCTTTAGCTAGAAAACATTAACAGAACAAAATCACCAAAGAGACATTTTCATTTATCAGTATACTGACATCAAATTGATTGCTTAATGATATTCTTGTTACTTTCTCATTATTTAATTGAAGATGCTAAGATTATAAAAGCATCCATTGTACAGTTTACCAATTTTGGTTGAGAATTGGCTACATCATTTTTATATAGGCTTGCTGAGTTAGATACATGACACACAGTCTAAATGTGTTCAATTACACATCTTATTTAGAATTAGAAAAAAACTCACATTATTATTATGTATTATACATCAATCAAAATATTTATAAAATACTTGTTTGCTAAACAAATATGTGACAATTTTAAAAATTCAGTAGAATTTTTGGAATTTACTAGAACTAATAAGATAATTCAAAGGATTAACCAAATAAAAAGTCAACATCAAAAAATCAATATTCTACACACCAAAGAGATGAAAAATTAGAACTATTTTCTCATATGTAGTCATCTTTCACATCCCTGTCACCAGAACACCTGACAAGAACAACTTAGGGGAAGAAAAGTTTATTTGGGTCTCAGGGTTTCAGAGGTCTTTGTCCACATGCAACCAACTCCATTGCTTTGGACCCAACAGGATGCCGTCCATCATGGAAGAGTGACAGTTGCTCAGCTCAAGGCAGGGTCTGAAGGCAGAGAGTGAGTGAAGTGGGGAAGGGGCCACAGGAAAGAACAATCTTTCTGAGGTATGCCTTCAATAATCCACCTAACTAGTCACTCCCCATCTGCCTATAGTTACACAGTCAGTCTATTCAAAGTGGGATGGACTGATTAGGTTCCAGCACTCACAATTCAACCATTTCACTTCTGATTATTCCTGCATTAACTTAGGAGCTTTGGGGAAACACCTGATATTCAAACCATAATGTACAACAACAACAATGATAATAAGAACATCAAAACAAGTAACTGGGATAAACACAAAAAGAATTACAAGTAAAATAGTTGATGGAAATTTAAAATTTTGTTCCCAAATTCGTATAAATGTTGAGTGTGTATGAAATACTATTTCTTGGTCCAATTTGTGGAATATGCGAATTCCACAAATGAAATATTAAAGACTGAAATATTAATATTAATATTAATATTCCACAAGTGAAATATTAAAGACTGTTTTTGAATATGACCATTAGTTTTAAAGTGGCTTCTAAAATAAATAACTATGGAGAATGTTTTGAAATACTAAAGCTACTAGGAAACACTAAACCTATTATAAATTATAATGTAAATTATCAAAATTAAGTGTACCATAACAGAAGTAGACAAGACAGGCCAACAGAATAGAATGATAGCTTCAATAATAGATCATGGCCTGCAGAAAATTTATCAATGCCTCTGCTCCCAAAGATGTGCATGCCCTCATCCCTGGAGGGAATTAATATGTTCACTTTCACATTGCAAAAGATATTTTTCAGATATAATTAAGATTATGAAACCAGAGATGGGAAAATCATCCCGGATTATCCAGTTATCACATGAGTCCTTAGAAGCAGAGAATGTTTTCTGACTTTTTAGATAAAGAGATGCAATGATAGAAGAATAAGATCAATGCAAACTGAGAAGGGTTTGACCCACAGTTGCTGATTTGGAAGATGGAAGAAGGCAGCCACGAATCAAGAAATGCCAGATACTGGAAAAGGCCAGGAAACCAATTATTCCCTAGAGAATTCAGAAATTCAGGCAACTTGACAGATACTTTGATGCCAGCCCAATGAGAGCCACGTTGGACTTTCTCTTATAGAATAATAAGATGATAAATGTATACTGATTCAATCCACTACACTCATGATAATTTCCTATGGCAGCAATAGAAAATGAATGCACCGAAGACACTGCAGCTTCATATATTCTGTGGCAAATGTGTTGATAAATGTTGCTGTAAAGACAATATGTTAAATTATTCCTGTCTCATACTTTACGATGACCAAATCCAGATCAATTATAAGATGGAACATAAAGTAAATTACTAATTAGAAAATAATATATGGGGCTATTTATTTACTCTTAGGATACATGTGTACATTAAAAGACAACAGCAATTGAAGAAGTGATAAAGGAACAGAACAACAGTCCATGACAGTTACAAGGGCTAGGCATTTTAAAACCCTATGAGCGAGGGATTCGTGGTGTAGCTGGAGACTTGTCATGCATCTGCAGTCAAGCCACTCTCCACAAGCTTTACCTATCCGAGCAGCCATGCATGACTGCATCTCCATTCATGTGGGCCAGGCGGGATACAGATGGGCAATGTCTGCTGGGAGCTGTACTGCCTGGAGCACAACATCCAGCCCGATGGCACCATGCCCAGCAACAAGACCCTGGGGAGTGGTAATGGCTCCTTCAACACCTTCTTCAATGAGACAGGCTGGCAAAGCATGTGCCCTGGATTGTCTTTGTGGACCTAGAGCCTGCTGTCATAGATGGGGTAAGAACTGGCATTTATAGGCAGCTCTTTCACCCTGAACAACTGATATCTGGCAAGGAAGATGCTGCAAACAACTATGCCCATGGCCAGTACACTGTGGGAAAGGAGATCATCGATCTGGTACTGGAGAGAATCCAAAAACTGACAGACCAGTGAACTGGACTCCAGGGACTCCCGATCTTCCATAGCTTTGGAGGTGGCAGTGGCCCAGGCTTTACCTCCCTGCTGATGGAGCAGCTTTTTGTTAACTATGGCAAAAAGTCCAAGTTGGAATTTGCTATCTACCCAGCCCCCCACATGTCCACACAGTAGAGCCCTATAATTCCATCTTGACCACCCACATCACCCTGGAGTACTTGGATTGTGCCTTCATGTTAGACAATGATGTCATCTATGGTATCTGCTACTGCAATCTGGACATCAAGTGCCCAACTACACCAACCTCAACTGGCTCATTGGCCAGATTGTGTCCTCCATCCCTGGTTTTGATGATACCCTCAATGTGGACCTCATGGAATTCCAGACCAATCTGGTGCCCTACCCCTACATTCACTTTCCCCTGATGACCTATTCGCACATTGTTTCAGCTGAGGAGGCCTATCATGAGCAGCTCTCAGTGTCGGAGATCACCAGTACCTGCTTTGAAACCTCCAATCAGATGGTCAAGGGTAACCCTCGTCATGGCAAGTACATGGCCTGCTGCATGCTGTACCATGGAGAAATGGTGCCCAAAGATGTGAGAGCCAGCATTGCCTCTGTCAATACCAAGTGCACCATTCAGTTTGTAGACTGATGTCATATAGGTTTCAAGGTTAGCATCAACTACCAGCCTCCCACAGTGGTGCCTGGGGTAACCTAGCCAAGCTGCAGCAGGCAGTGTGCATGCTAAGCAACACCACAGCCATCACTGAGGCCTGGGCCCTCCTCAACCACAAGTTTGACCTGATGTATGCCAAGTGGGCATTTGTGTACTGGTGGTATGTGGGTGAGGAGGAAGGTATGGAGGAAGGAGAGTTCTCTGAGACCTAAGAGGACCTGGTTGCCCTGGAGAAGAATTCTGAAGAAGTGGGGTCAGATTCTATGGATGATGAGGATGAGAGTGAGGAGTTCTAGGGCATCCTGGCACCTGCCACACCTGGTGTCTCACTCCCCAGTTTTTTTCTCTCATTTCACTGTCTCCCCAACATCCTGCAAATACAATTGATGTGTCAAATGAAAACCACTATGAGCAAAACTATAAAGCAAAAATTAAAACCAGATTGACAATAACTTTAAATATGTATATAAATGCATAAAAAAGGATATCATTCTTAAGAGGCAAAGAGTTGATATGAATGAATAAACATTTCCAGTCTAACATGATATTAGTGTTCTAGAACTGCCATGATGAAGGGCCAGAGACTGGGGACTCAAACAACATAGATTTATTTCTCACAACCCAAGACACTAGAAGACCATGACAGATCGAGTTGCTCCAGAGCCCTCTCTCTGATTGCAGAGGATCTCCTCACTGTCTTCACATGCATAGACTTGATTCTGCATGCATTGAAAAAGAGAGACAGAGACATAAACAAAAAGAAAAAAAAATTAGTTCACCACTGCATCTCTTCCTCTTGTAAAAACATATATCAGATTAGGACCCTATTTTAATGACCTTGTCTAATCTAAACATGAAATATACTCTCTCCACATACAGTGGGGATTAGGATTTTGACATTATAATCTTACTGGACACAATTCAGTCCATAATAGAGCTATATATTCAGTAATATCTAACTTTGTTTTCAAGAACATATAGGTTATATACATATGCTATGTGCATATATTTTTAACAATCTAAAGAAAAATATCACAAAAATGTTTCTTTAAAAATTAGTAGTATTTATGGGTGGTTAAGGCAACTATGTAGTGTTCCACATTCTTCTTTCTGAATGTCCATACTTCCTAGATTTTATTCAATATGCATATCATTTAAAGGACATTGTCCCATAAGACTTATTTAGTCCTTACTGTGATTAGAAAGCCATTGTCCATCATCAATCTATAGAATTTGTAAACTCCAGTAGCACTTTTAGAGTGAGACACCACCCTGCTGGCTTCACAAATTGTTGCCCAATTTCTAGAGCTGAGAAGCACGTGAAATGGTATCAAAGTTGTTCCCCATGCTTAAGCAATTATAGATTAAAATCCTTGTCTATGGATTATAATTATTAATTGCTTTCACCTATCTTTCTTTTTCAAACATTGTGAGTCACTTCGATTTAGGTTTTTCTTTGTGCTCACCTTTAAATATTGTTCTGTTTTCTTTAACTGGCAGGTTAAGCACAGGCATTCATTAATATTACTAGTAATTTTCTTGTTTTTAGCATTATTTGTTGTCATTGTTTTGCTTGTAAGTTTTTGTTTCATATAAACCTTCAAATACAGTGGAAATTTTGTATTTTTGTCTAAGTTGTTGCTTTAATGAAATATTCTGAGCCCTTTCCTTTTAAGTGCTCTTTTTTTGCCAATATGTAAACTATTATTGACTTATTCCTTTTTTGCCCTTCCCTCTCCTTCATGTCTAATTTAATCAATAGTATCATTTTTCTCTTTTACTTTTGTGCTTATGTCTCTACAGTTTGTTTTGTCAACTTACATAAGAGACAGTCAATGAGATTATTCCACTGCTCATCTTTCCCTCCTCTTTCTTGCCCCAAATCCCATTCTTACCATTTATGCTGTTTCTACACTTGCCTTCATATACAGTATTCTATTTAGGCATTCTGTATAAATTTCCTGCAGTGGTTTTGTTTGTTTGCTTGTTTGTGTGAAGTTTATCACCTAGGTGTTTCCTAAAGAAGGGCAAAAGGGAGGAGTTCTTACATGTTAAAAACTCTTGGTTGTCACTTTCGTGCTATAAATAGTTCTTGACATAAAACACAACACATGGCTCATTTTCTTTCCTTGCATAATCATAAGTGTTCTCTTCTGTTTGATTGTTTCTTGGAAGTGTAGGAAAGAAATTCTGATCTAGGATTGCCTACAGGTTCATCCTAAGGTCTGTGTAAAAATTTTATCCTCAAAATATAAGAAACCATCTCTAATAGAAAAGTCACAAAAAAACATGCCTCTGATGAGGAACATTGCCCTAAAGTCTGTTCTCTTCAGAAATTGCTTTGCACCTGCTAATAGACACTGCACAATACAAGTGTTCAAGGATGTTAACTAAAATCAGGTTTGATCTCCTTCTATTTATATAGTTAGCATGTAATTGCATTATCAAAAGACTCTTATTTATTAAATTTTGACTATAAAGTACAAATTCTGGCACTATTGTGATGCAAAATGTCTTTAAATAAAATTCAGCTGCCACAAATGTTCTTCTGCAGCAAATACGCTATTTTTGTGACATCACATATTGCAATTAAAAATTAAAGATTGCTGTTAGGAACATCTGCTTATGTAGTAAAATCCACAAGCCAATTGACATCTATTCAAAAGTTTGAAAGAATTGAAGGGTAAAATTAGGAAACCACTGGCCAAAATGCGCAAACGTCATTATAAACAAATATTGGGGAAGGAGATAATTTTTTAAATCAGATTTTCCTTATGCAACAAAGACAAAAAAAAATCACCCTTAAAGCATTGTAATGTCTGGGTGCAGTGGTGCACACCTGTAATCCCAGCAATTTGTGAAGCTGACACAGGAGAATCACAGTTTTGAGGACGGCCTCAGCAATTTAACTACTTGCTTAACACAAGTCAGACTTCCAGCATTTAAACATTCTGCTCAATATGAGTCAATCAATTCTTTCATCGCTTTTCTTTTAGATTATATATCCTGAAAACGTCTAATCCTTACTCCACTTACAAATAATGGCTGAATCACCTTTTAGGATGTCAGGCCACATTCTCCCCATCTGTTAGGGAATGTTCATCATTTTGTTGAATACATAGTAGAAACCCAAAACTTCTGAGACTTTGTCTGAGTTGATCCACTCTTTCTTGAAGTTCTACATGTCCTGTTGAAGTGGAAACAGATGCTAAATTTGGAAGAGATTTACTAAGAGTAGGGGGACCCTAATATCACACCTGGCGTTTACATATTGTGTATTTAGTTTTAAGAGAAAAAGAAATGCATAACAAAACTTACAAAGCTTTACACTTGTAGTTTACCACTATATTAATCAATAATCACCAAGTAGGATTTACTTTAAGAGTCCAGTGATGCTTAAATTAAGAAATCCATCCACTTATCAGGGAAAATATTCGACCTTTGTTTTTTGGGATTGGCTCATTTCACTTAGCATGATAATCTCCAATTCCATCCATTTATCTGCAAATGCCATAATATTATTCTTCTTCATGACTGAGTAGTATTCCATTGTGTATATATACCACATCTTCTTTATCCATTCATCTGTTGAAAGGCATCTAGGTTGGTTTCACATCTAGTTATTATGAATTGAGCTGCTATAAACATTGATGTGGCTGTGTTACTGTAGTGTGAGAGAGTGAGAAAGGAATGAAGGATTTTTAGATTATATAGAGGGAAACAAGAGGGAGAGGAGGTGGTGTTATGAAAAATGGTGGAATGAGGCAGACATCATTACCCTATGCACATGTGTGATTAACAAGAGTGATATGAATGTACATCATGTAAAACCATAGAAATGAAAATTTGTACCCATATGTGTACAATGAATCAAAATGAAGTCTGTAAAAATAAAAAAGAAAAATGAAAAAAAAAAGAAATTCATCACTTCAGGTCAAAGGATAAGTTAGTTATATCTAGAGATACCAAAATAGTTGATAAACATCCAGAAAAATTTCTAATAAGCTCGTAATAAGCTAAAATAGAAGGGCATTGCATCAGAATTTATCTCCAAGTGACTTGTAAACAAAGTCATTTGTGCTTTTTCTGATGGCATTTATGTTAGATGAGGAAAAAGATAAAAAATGTTAATATCACTTTCAAAACACATTTTTTCTAGGAAAATTGAGCTATAATATAAGAAAACAGAAACAAGAAAATAATGTTCAGTGAAGCAGATGATAAACCTACAACTATTTGCAGGTGATGGAATTTTCTGCTAAGAAATCCCAAGAATATTAAAAAAATATATAATACATGTTAAAAAGGAACAAACAGCACATCATATTTGCCATTTTATTAGTGAAAATAGCTGCAAATGTAGGTTAAAATTATAAGTATAATTTAATGCATCTAAAATCGAAATCAGTAAGGAAACAATAAATGTCAAAATAAAAAACAGACATAACATGAAAATACTCAAAAAAAGTCAGATTCATCAAAGAAATACCATTACTTAGTTTGCAGAATAAAAGTAAAAATAATGATACACAGTGGAAATAAACAAAGACCACACAAATAAGAACAAGCAAAGGCTACATGTTTGGAGTTTGCTAGAGCAAAAGAGTCAGTCACCTTCACTTGCTTTTGGCCAAAATTCAAGGACCAGAGGAGGCATGGAAAGTCTTATTGGACGAAAGGAAGACCAAGTGTACCCTGATTGGAGGCTGTTGTCATTGGGAGGGCACTATAGGTGGGTTAACTAGAAGCAGGATTCCTTATATGGTTGATTAGGGGTACATATTAGGTTTATTTATTTGTCTCAAGTTGGAAGTGGTCAAAAATTACAGAGGCTCTCCATTATTTACCAAGTCCAGGTTGTTTGGGGCCAATTGGCTAAGAGCTATTGTTGGACTTACTAGACTGGTTGCTGGAAATAGTGGTCTGACCTGGTACCTGTCTTAATTGTAGATGGGAGGTTTTTTCCAGGCTGGTTGCTGCAGTTCTTGGAGATTTATTTAGCTATGTATGGATAAATATGGATATAGACATAGATATATATATATATAGCTTTAAACAGTATATATTGATTGTTCCACTAGTTACACAATATTTGGTCAGGAATAGGACACAAATACACTCTCATCCAGGGCACTGATCAATAACATTGCAGGAAGACAATTTGACGTTTTATATCGAAAGTTTTAAAAACATGCACACATTTTTTTTTCATGCATGCATTTTGGTGTGGTCATTTCATATCATATGTTACACTAAAAATTTAATAACAAATTATTAAAAACAAAGTTATCAATGATGCACATATAGAAATATTTATTGCAATCCTGTTTGATTACATTCAAGTAAAAATTGCCATTGGTGACTGGAAGATTGTTGATTTGGTTAATCTGTAATGAAAATATTCTTTGTTTACTAAAAATCATGTGAAATAATTTATTGGCAAGAGGATTCATGGAGAATGTTAGTTTTATGAACAGTCTATATAACAAGATATGCCATGCCTTTATAAATAAAAGATGAAAAGAAAGCATGAAGGAGAGAGGGAAGACGAAAGATTAAGATGAACCCTGGAAGCAAGGTTAGGTTCTGTGGGTCCTCACAGCTAACGTAGAGTTTTACAATTTAGTTGGCACTTCTCTGAACATATTTGCGGTATCCACTCATTTAATTTTCATTTTAACCTTATAAGGAAGGTTTTTATATTACAGATGAGGAATCTCTGGCTTAGATGATTTGAAAACTCACCAGAATTACAGAACAAGTACATGGTAGCGTTGGAGTTTAGATTTCTGTTGTCTGACTCTCCATCTAGCATTTAATTGTCACCTTATGCTTCTTGATTTTGACCAAGTGTTCTTAGCTGTTTGTTAGGACAGTTTTTGACTAAACATAAAATTTTTCAATTCAAATATATAGTGCTGATGCTCATTCCCTGTGTATTTCCAGCAAATTAGTGTCTCTCTAGAAACACATTTTTAGATTGCTATACTGCCTAGAATACGAACAATGGCAGTAAAAACTGGAAAATTTATGGAAATTACATTCAATAATTGTGTATGTGTTCAAAATTAAAGGACATCATTCCAGTACACAGAGAGTACTAAAATTGTGCTAAATAATAAATAATGGCTAAATAATAAATAATAATATTGTTGCATCTATCTATAAATAAAATAGTTAATGAACAGAGCAATGCCTATGGGATACCTATCACGTTAAAATATAGCATATAATTGCTACTTGCATCTTCTGAAGATTTTTTAAATACAAATTATTATAATATGCACATATATAAAATCTATGTTTATTGAAAATATAAAAACCATAGCCACTTGTCCTTCACTTGTACTTTTGTGCTGATACATTAAAAAATGAGGGTTGACTAGTAATGTTATTTTCCTTGCCTGCTAATTTTATTTAAACGTAGATATTCTATGTAATGCTCTCAAGATTTAAAACAAAAAAAAAACATAACTACTTTTTCTCTGTTTTGTCATTAATACCAAAAAGTAACATTCTAAAGAAATATTACTGAGTTCTCTGGGGATGTGCAAAGATTAGGAAAATATATGACAAAATAATCATCTTCAAAAAATGATTGCTATACTGTTTTAATTACCTTTTTTGCCACTGTGACCCCAAAACCTGACAAGAACAATTTTGGAAGAGGAAAAAGTTATTTGAGGCTCATAGTCTTAGAGGTCTCAGTCTATAGATGGCCAACTCTATTGTTCTGCTGCCCCCCCACAAAACCAGAAAAGTTTGGTGGAAAAGTGTGAAGAAGGAAAGCATTTCAGACAGGACAATCAGAAAGCAGAAGGAGACTTCTCATCACAGACAAAATGTAAACCCCAAAGGCACAACCCCAGTGACCTGCTTCCTCCAGTCACATCTTACCTATTTACAGCTACCATCCAGTTAATCCTGTCAGTGGATTAACACACTGATTAAGTTAAGACTTTCATAACCCAATCATTTCACCTCTGAATGATCAAGTATTCTCACACATGAACTTTTTGGGGACACCTCATATCTAAACCATAACACATATATTTTTGGAAGAAAGAAAAACACACATTCTCAAGTATTTTCATAACTATACTTTAGGTTTTGTGATCTCAATAGTGTATATCAGTTTACTGATTTTAATAGAATATTAACGCTCTTATGAACCAGTATAATTTCCCTTAATTTAAAGAATATTTTTCTTTTATTACCTAAAGAAGGTCCAGGGAATGAAATACCTAATTATGAGTGTTTACACTATAAATATTATTATTTATACTATTAAATATTATTTAATTATAAAAATGGAGTAATCTAATTTAAAATTGAAAGAGTTCTAGTAGAAACCAATATCAGGAAGTATTCAGTGAATCACAGCAGTTTAAATATAAATACAAATTACCACTTCATAGTGATAATTCTATCCTAGCTGCACAGGATTTTGGGGAAAAAGAAAGTTGAATTTTAAAATTAATTTTAAAATAAACAAGTCAATGATGATAGCAATAGAAAACAACTTATTTCAATTCTTATAAAATTTTCCAGAGTGGGTTGTTGTAAATCGCAGTCATAAACATATATGAGCACCTAGGTCCCGTCTCCTTCAGGTGGAAATTCCATCTCCAACTTGAGTGTGCTCCAGCTATAAGGATCACATGGTACTAGAAAATAGAGACAAACAAGTAATACAGAAGTTTTCAAATGTCTTGACCAAAAGTGAAACAAAATTTTTTTATGAAACAATACATATTTCACTGGAGTTGTTAGAATCCATTAATATTTTGGATTTTCTAGTATTAAAAATTGCAATAAATCTAAGCAGTAAAATGCTAGTGAATATTTGCACAGGTGCTCGAGCCAGGCTGCCTGTGGTATGCTTCATATTTGTGTAACCTTTAGCTCACGAAATCCTCTGAGCATTGATTTTTCTCACCTACAAATATGTTTCCTTCCTTTCTGGATAATTGTAAGACTTAAATGAGTTCACATGTCTAAGGATCTTATAAATATTACCAATTAAACAACTAATAGCCCAAGTGTTACTTGGCATCATCATTATGGAAATCAACTTTTGAAGAAATTGTTTAATTAACTGTCATATTTGAGATCTGAAATGTCTCCCAAAGGCTCATTTGTTGAAGGCTTGGTCCCCAGCTGCTGATGATACTGGGAACTGGTAGAAACTTTAGGAGGTGGCACCTGGGTGGAAGAGGTTGGGTCACTGGAGGCATGGCTTTGTACATCTATTTTTTTTCCCTCTGGCCCCTAGCTGGAGGCCCTGGCCAATGTCTGTCTGTATTCCTCTGTCTCCTAGTTACTTTGAAGGAAACAACTCTGTTACGTCCTAAGCTCTCCACCATGATTTTCTGCCTCTCCAAATGCCCAAACAATAGGTTCAAATGTCCATGGATTGAAACTTCTGAAACTGTGATCCAAGCTAAATCCTTCCTCTTTTAAGTTGATTTTCTCAGGTATTTTGCCAGAATGATAATATAATCAATAATGTAAATAATAAGTATGTAAATGCTATAATATTTTGTCATTTTATTACATATGCAAAACCAAAAAATTCAATTTATGATCCATATATGCAATGCAAATGACCTACTAAAGGTTTGTGACATTTAGTATGAAATCCTACCTCATACAGAGTTTTATTTCCCCCACCCTACACCACAATGAAATCCTTTGGCAATGTGCTTCCTTTGGATAAAGGAATATTTATTGAGGAAACTCCAGGACTTCATATTCAATCAATTGAAATATAGCATATAGTCATCAGACCTGATTTCCTCACTCCCTAATTCTTCAGGAATATAATAAAATAATGTTGTATCTCATTTCCCTCACCTCCAGGGAAAGGGCCGTTATTTTTCTTCCTACTTCACATAATCACCACCCACCCCATGTTCACAAGGACCATATTAAACGCTCTTCCTGGGATTTGGCTTTCATGAAACATAGACCTTTCCAGCTCTGCAAAGTTACTGAGGCAAGTAATTATAAAGTGGTCAAACTTCTAGAAGAGAAGTTATAAGAAAACACAGACAGTAGCTGTAAAATAACCTTCCCAAAAAATATCTTCCACATTACACTTTATAAATGAATCTGTTGAACACTGATAGGCACAGTCTTGGAATTTGAGTCTGAGTCATGGCCAAAGCCAGGCACAGTGCCAGGAAGAAAATGCAGTTATACAAGAATACAGTTAGCATCACCACCAAAATCCCAAGGGGGGTGAGAGCAGGGCGAAGACTTGAACTTCCAGTTAGTAGCAACAATGTGGACTAAAAATTCTGACGGATCATCTGCTAGAATAAATTAATTAATATTTTTTAAATTAGTAGATCCTATATAAAAACCTTATGTTAAGGGATTGCTGGGTTTAGACAAAGGTTAAAATAAATTACCTAGAGAGTTCACCCTTAGGATCTATCTTCTGAAAATATGAGGTGTGAATCACCATTTTTTAAATTGTGGTTTGAAAGAACTGTATTCACATAAGAGATTCCTGGGGGAAAAGAACCAGATTCCGTGATAAAATAACTTGGGAAATACTGCATTTATATCACCTTTGGAAACAATATTGCATTGAAGAATGCAATGCCTCTGAGAACTATTTTAATGAAGAACTCTAGCCCTATTTGTCCCCATAGCATTACAAACAATGACCTTAGACATAGTTTAAAGTTATAACCTTTGGTATCTTTTTGACCTCCTCTTATATAAAGGTATGTAATTTGCACTCAATAAACTGTTATTAAAATAAATTATAAGCATACATGTAAGAACCATGAAAACTTCAAAACATGAAGGTACTGATAAAGTTTTATAACTATAACAATTACCTGTTTATATATGTAAATACACAGATATTGTAAACTGATCAAATCAGTTATTTTTGAGAGATGGAATTAAAGATGATTTTTTAAAATATTTATTTCAGCAAGCTTGACTTTCTACAGTAAATATTTTTTAAATAAAAATTCAAAAATAACGTGAATTTAATGTGATTTATGTGACACTGCTGTTAGCATGATACCACAGAATAAAGTTTCCCTCTTAAACCAGACACAGTTGTGAAGAATGAGTAGCACTATAAAACTAAACCTGATTCTTCTATGTACTGAAATTGCAAAATAACTAAAATTCTCCTGTGCAAAAATGCTAGGAAGGAGGAAATCTTGCAATGCAATGTCACATAATACTTAACTCATTAAAATTTTACTTTATTACTTTTTATTTTAATAAGCTTTTTGGTCTCATTTACCTTTAATAGAAAGTAAATAGAGCTGGTTATTTTCTCCTGGAAAAGAAAATTTATGGAAATTTTGTGTGTTCTAAACATCAAAATAATATAACATTATCTATCATAAGAATTATTTTAGTATACTCTAGATATAGCTCAGTAAATAAAATATGAATGATGAACCATGATGCAATCATTGATAGATTTTCTATTCTCAGTTAACAAAATTTAGACGGAGTGACCAAATTTTTGCAGTACTCAGAAGTGTGCAGGACAATAGGGGAATCCATATTTATTTTTCTGGAATTCCTTCACATCTTCTTTCTCTTAGGAATGTAATAACCTAGGAAGGAGATGAGAATTTTCAATTATTCAATTCATACTCTCTCTCTTTCTCTGTCTCTCAGTAATTGTGAGAAAGCAAGAAGAAATGAATTTTAAAATACCTAACACTAAATCTCATTTCTTCCACACAGGTACAAAAAACTATTTTGCACATATTTTATGTCCTCAGATGCATGGGAATTCTTTTTTTTTAATTTGTTCTTTGTGGTTATACATGACAGTAGAATGTATTGTGGCAAATTATACATACGTAGAATATGCTATTTAGGATCCCACTATTGTGGTTTTACATGATGCAGATTTACCCTGGTCATATATTCAAATACAAGGCTAGGAAAGTTATGTCTGATCAATTCTACTGTCTTTCCTATTCCCATTACCCCTCCCATCCCTTCCTTTCCCTTTCTCTAATCCAATAGTTTCTATTATCCCTCCCCAATCTCCCTTGCTTTGGGTTAGGACTCACAAATCAGAGAGAACATTTGGCTTTAGTTTTGGGGAGCTGGCTTATTTCACTTAGCATGGTATTCTCCAATTCCATCCATTTACTGGCAAATGCCATTATTTCATTCTTCATTATGGCTGAGTAATATTCCATTGTGTATATATATACCACATTTCTTTATCCATCCTTCTATTAAAGAACACATAGATTGTTTCCATAGCTTGGCTATTGTGACATGAGCTCCTATAAACATTGATGTGGCTGCATCAATCTAGATGGAAATTCTTAATTTGTGTATACTTCTTTCCTGGTAGAAATTTAGCAGTCGATTATCTCTATTCATCAATGTCTTGAAATTGAAAACACAAAGAAAAATAGCACTCTGCTCCTTTGATAGCTTTTATTTGTTTTGATTTATAATTAAATAAGCTGTTTATTTAGAAATTAATTGGAAGAAATTTATATTATCTTTTTAGACTATAATTCCAATAGAAAAGCAACATGAAAAACAGAATTCCACATCAAACTTGGATCTCAGTTTGAAGCACACAGTTCCAAGTATTAATTTGTCAATTAAAATATTTTACATCAGACTCTACATTGCATGTCATTAACTAGATTAGAAACTCTTCAGGGTTAGAAAGAACATGCCCATTGGTGTTTTGGGTTTTTTTCACAAAGTGAAGTACCTGCCCTACTATTGCTGACCAACGAATGTTTTCTTTTCTTTTTTTTTTTTAATTATTATTATTTCTTCGTTTTAGATATGCATGACAGTGGGGTGGATTTGACATATTATACATACATGGAGTGAAAGCCATTATCATTTTGATCCCATTCTTGTGGCTGAATGTGAGGTAAAGCTACACTGGTCATGTATTCATGTATGTGCATAGGAATATTATGTCCGATTTATTTTACTGTCCTTCCTATTCCCATCCCCTCTCCCTTCCTCCCTTCACTTTAACCCCCTTTATCTAATCCAATGAACGTCTATATTTCCCCTCCCTACTCTCCGTTGTTATGGGTTAGCATCCACATATTAGATCTTTGGTTTTTTGGGACTGAGTTATTCCACTCAGCATGATATTCTCAATTTCCATTCTTTTACCAACAAACACCATTCATTCTTCTTTATGGCGGAGTAATAATCTATGGTGTGTATATGCCACATTTTCTTTATCTATTCATCTGTTGAAGGGCACCTAGGTTGGTTCCATACCTTGGCTATTGTGAATTGAGCTGCTATAAACACTGATGTGGCTCCATCAACACAGCATGCAGTACAGTTATCTCATACTAGACAAAGTCACCATAAACATACACTGGAAAAAAGATATCCACTTCAACAAATGGTGCTGGGAAAACTGGAAATCCATATGTAGTATATTGAAATTGGACCCCTATATCTCACCCAGGACAAAACTCAACTCAATGTGGATCAAGAACCTTGGCATTAGACCAGAGACTCTGTGCCTACTAGAAGGAAAAGTAGGCCCAACCCTCCATCATGTTGGCTCACAAATGGACTTCCTCAATAAGACTCCTAAAGTCAAAGAAGTAAAATCAAGAATCAATAAATAGGAAAGCATCAAACTAAAGACTTCTTCACAGCAAAGGAAACAATCAAGAACATGAATGCTATGGGGCAGAACTTAAAAACTGACTGATCACCACTGAGAAGTCCAAATTTGAGTCTTTGTTAAGCTGGCCAGCTGATTGACTCACACAATGCCCCAAAAAATGGCTATTGGGAGAACAGCAAGGTTGCAAGGGTTCTTATACCAAACATCACATCAATCATAACTATCTGTTGCTATGATTCAAAATTATAAGTTTACATCATGAAATCATCAGCAGAGGGAGAAGTGGGTCAAATGACCCTTACCTAGGTAAAATTAAAGAATGGTTACTAACATCCACATTATCATTGCTGACATCACCATTCACATGGTGCATTGTTTAGGAGAAATAGGATCAAAAGAAAACAATTTTTATCACATAAGAATCGCCATTTTGCATTGTTAAACATGTCATGCTAAGTGACTGATAATGGGTACAGACACGGGGTGTCCCAATGGGAGAAGCTATAGAGGTAGGGCGTTCCCATATGAGAAGCATTTCCTACATAACATGGAGTCTGAGAGCAGAATGGAGTCTGTTTAGCCATTGCACATATAGCCTGGTCATTTCTATGGAGCCAAATCTGTCAGCCCATCACATGAACAGAGAGCCTACAGAATGGGAGAAAATCTGTACCACCTGCACCTCAGATTACTCTTCAGGATATACAGAGAACTCAACAAGCTTATCGCCAACAAAAGACCAATAACCCAATCAATAAACGGGCAAAGGAACTCAACAGGCATTTCACAGAAGAAAAAATACAAATTGCCAAAAAGTATATGAAAAAATGTTCAACATCTCTAGCAATTAGAGAAATGCAAATTAAAACTACACTGAGATTCCATCTACTCCAGTCAGAATGGCAATTATCAAGAATACAAGTAATAATAAATGTTGGCAAGGATGTGGGGAAAAGGGTACACTTATACATTGCTAGTGGGACTGCGAATTGGTGCAAACACTCTGGAAAGCAGTATAGAAATTCCTCAGGAAACTTGGAATGGAACCACCATTTGACCCAGTTATCCCACTCTTCTGATAATTTTTAGATGGTGATTAATATGGAAGAATACCTAAGAAGGTTGTCTTCCACTGCTCTTCTTTCTTCCAATAAAAATGTTGGGTGTGTGTATGCATTGCCTTCAATGATAGAAGTCAAATGCATCCTTTCTACAATAATTAGAATCAACCCTCTCTGCCAAGGACTTAACTTTGAATTAAAGTGTAAATCAAGGTTGATCAAAAATAATTGAAATCCAAGAAGTGAAGGAGTTTTACAAAACTACTTCCTTGCTCTCAATAAGTTTAAATTCTACTGACAGAAGAAATTTATTCCAGAGCATTGTGGTGTACACAGATGAAGAGATGCCAGTTACTTTAAAGACATCACAAACATTCACAAGAATGGTCAGAGAAGAATAATTTTAAAGTTCAAAAAGAAATAATTAAAAGACAGATTTTGAAAACAACATATCAACAAGATTTGGTGTTAAGATATGTCATGAGCAGTTCAAAACAGTGTCCATGAAGACCAAGAGTCAACAAGTAACTTCAGAAGAGGTGTATTACTTTACTTTGTGGGTGTGTGGTGGTGGGGGGGGAGTAGTTATAGACAAATGCACCAAAGAAACATGAAAAAATAGCATATTCAAATTTTAACAAAGTATTTCATGTGATTCTTTAAATAAGGGGTAGGATTGGATTGAATAATTGTTCTCAAAGAAGTGGGTTAATAAGATGATTTACTTAGAACAACATCTTTCAGCATTTTATAAGGGACCAGGTCTCAGTCATTCTGCCATTCATTATTAAGCAAAGAGTTATCAGATGATTGCTATATGTCAATCACCTAGGGAAAAAATTGTCATCAACTGGAGGAAAACACATTTTTAAGTGGAGGACAAGGTATTGTTAACCACAGGCATTATATGGTACATCACATCAGTTTACTAGAACTTTTTCATCTTGCACTGAAATTTTGTACCTTTTGAACAATACCTTCTCATTTTTCACTTGTCCCAGGCCCAGAAAACCACCATTCCAGTCTCTGTCTTTGTGAGAGTGACTATTTTAGACACACTTTATACAATTAGAATCATATCGTGTTTGTCTTTCTGTAACTAGCATACTTCACTTAGCATAACATCCAGGTTAATCCACATTGTCACATAAAACAGCATTTGGTTCCTTTTGAATACTGAATAGTAATCAATTGCATGTATATACTATTTTTTAATCCATTTATTTCTCCATGGGTTATTTATGTTGTTTCCATACCATGGTTATTGTGAATAGTGCAGCAAGGAACATGCAGATACCTCATCAAGACCCTGCCTCCTCTTCTTTTGGAAATGCATCCAGAAGTGGTATTGCTGGTTCATATGGCAGCTCTATTTTTAATTTTCTGAGGAATCTCTAAATTGTTTTCCATAATGGCTGCACCATTTCATATTCCCATCAGCTGTGTATTAGAATTTCAATTTCCCCACACCCCAGCCAACACTAATCTCTTGCTTTTTGTTTTTGTTTTGTTTTTTGGTAGTGTTGAGCCTAATAGGTATGAGAAAAATGCTTCATCGGGGTTTTAATTTGTATCACCCTGATGATTAGTGATTTTGCACATATTTTCAAATATCTGTGATCCTTTGTATGTCTCAATTGGAAAATTTACTATTCAAGTCCTCTGTCCATTTTACAATCAGGTGTCAGTATTTTTGTTATTCACTTTTATGAATTTCTTACATATTTTAAATACTAACCTTTAATCAGATATATTGCATGGATTTTCTTCAACAGATTAACATTTTATTCCATTGCTTCTTTCCAAACATTGAATAAAAGAATTTAAAAAGACACAAGTAAATGTAAAGATATCTTTTGTCTACGACTAAAAAGAGTTTAATATTATTAAAAAGTTCACATACTAAAAATTATCTTTAGATCCAAAGAAATCTCTCTCAAAATGCCAATGTCTCTCACAAAAATCGAAAAAATCATCAAATAATTCAAATGGTACTACAAAATTTCCTCAATAGCCAAAGTAATACTGTAATCAAATAATAATGTGAGAGAAATCAGTTTCTTAAAAATATACATAAATGTATTAAAATGTGTCATAAAACTATAGTAATTAAATTATGCAGTATAGGGCCGCATTTGTGGCTTAGTGGTAGAGCCCTTGCCTAGCCTGTGCCTGGATCTGGGTTTGATCTCCAGAACTTCACATGAACACACAAAAGTATAGCTCTTCTCCTGTTCCAGTGTTTCTTAAATTTTTGCCTCCATGTCTGCAAATATCTCCCAATGACTGACCCTGCCTAGAAGCAGAAGTGAGCTAGTTAAAAAAACAAAGAAACAAAAAAACAAGGAAATGAGTGCATAGGATTGATTATCCTTCCACACACCCAAGGCAGAAATTTGAATTTTTCTCTAAGGAGTTTGACCTTTACCTACAGATGTTTGAGAATGTATTAATTTTCTTAAGATCCTGAACTGAAGGTTAAGATTTGTGTTTTAAGCAGATTCAACCGGAAACTGAAGGAAGTAAGACTGGAATCAGAGAAGCCACCTAGGCAATTTCTGCTCTGTATGGAAAAGAGAGGGGGCTTAGGTGCTTGCTGTAGTGATACCACTAACATGGTCAGGAGCACACTAGGCTGAGGATAAGAGGTCATGTGTTTGAAAATTCCCAAGTTTAATGTGTTCCAAAGTAGAATTGCATAGTAGAGATTCTGTAGCTTAAAAGTGGTCAGAAAGAAATGTTTATTTTTGAAAGCTATTGGTGAATATAAAAAGAGTTTGAAGCCATGGGTGTGGTTGGAACTGTTTAGAGTGAAAAGAGAAATATAATGTCAAGATATTCCCAGAATTATAGCCTCAATCCTAACTAGTGAAAAAAAAATCAAGTAATAAACTTATCCATAACATTTTGTAAAAACACACCTTATATGGATCAATGGGCAGAGAGCAATGGAGGAGAACTAAGTGATATGTGAAGTGCTCTCTTTTGTCCATTTAGTGCCACTAATGTGCAGTGAGCTAAGTAAAAAGTAGAAAGCCCCCAAAAGTGGATAAAGTCTCAACCTTTTTAAATAGACAGGTTAGACATCAAATATGAAGAGTGTGAGACATCCATCCTAAAAATTGATTCCCTTCTGAATCATGTTTTAATACCATTCAACATGAATGTCTGTAGAAATGAATTAGAGAAGGTTGGGCTTTCTCTAAAGGTACTGAATGTGCTCTGCAGATATTGAGACATTTTAATCCATACTTTAAAGTGTAAATTAGTGCAAAGCTAAGAACTTTGCCCAATATAGAGATATATATAAACATACTCATTTTATTCATTTATATTTACATTGTTAATATGTATGCACATGTCTGGACACCATTAAAGAACAATAATAATTGCCTAGAACAGTAAAAATACTAATTGGAAATGCCCTGCAATAATATGAATCAAATATATGATATATACAAAAAGTTATAAAGGGAATATTTCTTCATTGTAAAACGTTTTAAATATTGCATACACATAACACCTGAAAATATTTTTTTAAAAAACAATGAAAGCTGTATGTTTACAACAGGGAAAACTGAAAATTTATCTTATTACTTGATGAATTGCAGAACATTTTAAAAATAAAGAGAAATGCTGGTCAAAGAAAATGCTCTTCCTATCAAAGCAATTTAAAAATACACTATATGGAAGTTATTTATACACACTCACCCATACATATATTTTAAGAACGATGCAATATCTTCAAAGCAATCACAAAATCAGCCTTTAGCTTAGTCTTCATCTGCATTTTAATGATTTCAAAATATAGAGACATTATAGGGCTTGAGGTTGCATATTGCTACATTACTAGTTTCATAGCATTGTGGCTTTCCATCTTGGTCGCAATAAATTCTAGTAAACAGAGCCATTAAGAGCACTTTTATAGGGTCAAATGGAGCTATGGCACTAGAAGTGTGGTGCTAAGTAAAATTTGAAGGATACTATGTTACACTCAACTATTTATTAAGGCATTAAAATCAGGTCATCCCAGGGATGTTTTGATGTTTTTTCATGATCTTTTCTCCCCTTAACAGTTCCAGCTTTTATGTGGCAGTTTGAAAGAGAATGATTACTAAAGGTTTCAGAAAGTTTGAAATTCTTTTTGTTTTTTAAATAAGCTTTATAAAAAATGTGATACACTAAATAAAAATAATTAAAACTACTTATGATCACACTTGGAAGTATATATATTTAAATTTAAATAAATGAATGAAAAATTTAAATATGCATAACACAAGGAACATCTTTAAATTAATAAAATTAAACAAAGCTAGAGTTTCCTGAGTGTCTAGGAAAGGTGTCAAATATAGTTTGGTCTTAATAAAATACAACACCAATACAATGTTATACTGTAAGTCAGTCTTTAGTTCTGAAATTTGTTCTTTACTTACCTAGTCATATTTTCAGGTTGTGAAAGCATATTACAATACATTTTATCATATACATGTAATTCCAATCTATAAGCATAAAATGGAAAAACTGTCTAAACTCAAATTCTCTATTTTGTCTCATATTGAGAACATAAAAAACTTATTCCATGAAATAATAAAATCCATAGTTACATCCTAAAATTCCTACAATGTCGTTTAGATTTTAACATAACTTGAAAAGATGCTAGTTTTGAAAATAAATCCTGTATTGCACTGACAGTGATGCACTGTTAGTGATATGAGAGGTTATTTTAATTTCTCACAGACAAGCATTTTGTACAACCAAAATGTATTCCTTTTAATTCAAATAGAAATAAATAAGTACACATGATTTCATGGCTATTATTAATTAAGATGAAAAATAAACCAGAATTTAAGTTTTAGATAGTGATTTGATTTGGAAGCAAAGCCATTGATAGATCCATAGATTGCACTCTTGCACTTCTAGAAAAAAAGGAGAGGCATACTGTCTTCAATCACCCATGTAACTTTTAGTTATTAGAGAGGGTGCTCATTTTACTAAATTTCAATAAAATTGTTTCTGAATTAACTTTCATACTAAATGTTATGGTTTGGATGTGAGGTGTCCCCCAAAATCTCACATGTGAGACGATGCAGGAAGGTTCAGAGGAGAAATGATTGGGTTGTAAGAGTCTTAACCCAATCAGTGAAATAATCCCAGATGGGATTAATTGAAGTGGTAGGGTGTGGATGGAGGAGTTTGGAATTGGGCATGACTTTGGGGTATATATTTTATGTCTGGAGAGTGGCATCTCTGTGTCTCTGCTTCCTGATGATGGGAGCTGCTTCCTTCTGCCACGCTCTTCCACCATGATGTTCAGCCTCACCTCACGCCCCAAGGAATGGAGCCGACCTTCAATGGACTAAGACCTCTGAAACTATGAGCCCTCAAATAAACCTTTCCTCCATTATAGTTGTGCAGGTCAGCTCATTTAGTTACAGCGGCGAAAAATCTGACTAAAGCACTAAACATTTTAATAAAGCAAATGTTTTTAAAATCTGATTTTTATCCTTTTACCTACATTAGTGTGGTAGCTTTGAATTCCACCACATACATAAACATTTCAAAAATAGTAACCTGAATATGCTTTACATGCATTTATTCTTTAAAAGTATCACTTGAGAGTAGTGATTGTCATTGTTCTTACACCGATATGTAGTCCCTCCAAAACCAATGTAAGAAAAAAATATGCAACAGGTGACTGACAGCACTTGTCCTGCATATCCCATTAAACTTTTCCACATAGATCCTAGAAAAAAATCTTTATAATTTTTAAAGTATTTTGTTATTTGCATTTTCTTCTAGAGGATTTATGATGAGCTATGCTTTCATTAAGATGTCTCTGAGGACATGCTAGGCTTTTATGTAACCATAAATTTGGATAATTCATTCCTAAATAGTAGAACTGGGTAGATTTTTCATATAAATAAAAGGCTCTCTTTTTTATAGTTCATAAAAGAAGGAAACTTTTTATGGGTATTCTTTTATGTGTTTATAAACTTTGTTCTAAGATATTTTGTACTTCATCATCAGGAAAATATGTTCTTATCTGAATAAGTTATGTTTGCAAGTGTCAAGCATATAAAGAAAATCTAGTCTATCTGACCATTTTTCAAATATTCAAAATGCAACTATATAAGTTGTTTATTAGGAAAACCCTACTCTAATTTTCTTCTTCTTCAAAATTGTGATTACTTATATGGCATTTCCAATGCAATGAAGAAGTAAAGAAATGAAATGAAACTTAATCATAATATTTGACTACTAATTAACAGCAGTGAATTGAATGTTCCAAAACTAAAATGAAAGATGTCAATATAATATTTTCAAATGTGGGTTATTCACAGCACCTTTCAGGATGTTAATATAATATTTTCATATGTGGGTAATTCACAGCCCCTTTTGGGATGACAGTTAAAATTGCAATGTGATTAATGAAAACCACATTTGAGATACCAACACATACGTATTAGGATGGCTTTAAACAAAATAAAATGGCCACATCAAGTGTTGGTGAAGATTCAGAGCAACTGGAACTCTCATACCTCTTTGATGGGAATGCAAAGTAGAGATGCCATTTGGAAACAGGTTTTCAGTCTCATAAAGTCAAACATTCACTTACCATGTGACCCACAAATCCTATTCCTATGTGTTTTCCAAATTTAGAAGTTTCTTCACAAAAACAAATTATGTAAATGTTTATAGCATAGTAACTCAAGTTAGTCAGGGATAAATACATTTATAAACACTGAATGATGGAATATTGCTCAGCATTAACAAGGAATGCACTCATGGTATACAGAATGGAATCAAATGGACCATGTTCAGTAAAAGAAAGCAGCCTCAAAGTGCAATATGCTACATGGTTTCCCTTATATGACATTCTCAAAGGTAAAATTGTAGGGATACTAAACTAAGGACAAGGGGACATTTAGGGGCATGAGGAGACTGCTTTATATCTTAATCAAAGTGATGATAACAGGACTGCTTTTGTATGTCACAATTTCAGAAAAGCACACTAAAAAAAGTGAATTCCACTGAATAGAAATTATATTATGATAAAAATATAGAAACATTTACCTGCAGCAATCTGGGATGTGATATAGCAGAATAAGGGTCCTAGTAGAAACCAGAAGTTTTTCCTTTGATACTTATTCAACTCTTTAATGGTAATATGGCTTCACAAATTACTTTAACTACTTGGGTCACAGTTTTCTAATTTATATAAGAATAGTGTTTAATAATTTTAACATAAAGGTTCATTATACAATGTAAGTAATGTAACAGATGGGAAAGAAAGTGCTAATCATCCTGTCTAAAATCAAACAAATACTCAACTGGATCTCCCAAATAAGATCAGGGTGAGAGAGCTTTACCATTGCCTGGATCCATCAGATACAAAGAAATCCAGTGTTTCAAAAAAAATAATGGCTTTAAAGTACATGGAAACTAATAAATTTGTGTGTATATGTGTTTGTGTGTGCATATATGATCATCTACATTTTACTCAATAGCACCAACTACATGAACTCTAAGTAGAACACACATAGGGGAAGAGAAGCAGCATTTTATTTTAGACTAAAACTAACTTAACAGGATTTGAATTTTTATTGCAGACGGTCATGCTCTGTGCTCCCACAAGATCTGACACATAATATTTTAGAACACTTAGCATCCTGAGCTCTAATAATTCACTTGAAAAATAAGCACTTAGCATTCTTACCTGCTACATGGAAACTTGCACAATATACTGAGATGTCATTAAATAAATTAGTTGGACATTAATTTAATTTTTCAATCTCACTAAATAGTGGCTGTGTTTACATCAGTGCCTTCATTTGTGAGGAAATTGATTCAGTCCTGCCGTGCTTAAAGATGAAACTATAGCAGAGCCTTAATTTATTATTATGAACTTGATACAACCAAACATTTTTGTGGCTATTCTAGAGAGGAGAGTGCATTGCACAAGATACCCTGTGGTCATCCACAAAGTGAGGTTTACATTCTTGAACTTAATAGCTGAAATATCAAGAGAGATAATGTAGCCAAGGCAAGATCCAGATTTCCTGAATTTTTTTCTGATTTTAAATCTCAGAATAAGATACTTTTGCAATGATAAAATTTTTCAATATATCCAAAATAGTAGTATGATTAAAAGGAAAACAAAAATTCATTTTTTTTACTTTCATGACACATTCCTCACACATTAGTTATTATAATTTTATATATTATTTGAACATCACCTTTGCAGTGAGATTTTATCAACAGTGGTATTATGAAAATATCAAATGATAATAGACAAAGTTAAACTAGGCTCATTACTTCTAGAACTTCTATTTTCTAAGTTATGTGGTAGGCATAAAATGCGTGGTCTCTCTGATATGCCCAATTTCCTTTAAAAATCCAACTTAGAACTCTAATAGCTTTGCATGTTTAAGCTGATTTACTTCTCCAAAACCTTTTTTCCCCTAGGGCCCTGAATCTCAGTTTAAAAATATGTACCTTTGACTTTGAACTCTATTATCCTACATCTAATCCATCAATAAATTCTTTCAGCCTTACCTTTCAAATGTATCCCAAATCTCACAAAATCCACCATTAGTCTTAAGTCCAAGGTATCACCATCTCCCACCTGAATACTATAAGAAAAACCTATACCCTAGCTTTCATGAGCTTGTTTTTGGAAATTCTCCAAACACATTCCAGAGTCCTGATTTTAAAATATAAATTAGTTCATAGAATGCTGCATTTAGTACCTTCCAAAATATTTCCATGTGAGGCATCCAGGGGAACAGACTGTCCAATCCCCAACAACAGGGAGTTTTACTGACTGACCCTGATGCCTCCTCTAGAATCCATCACCTTTTTAGTGGTTTATGTTATACTTTCCTTAGTCCACCACCAGCCAAATACTCAGCATCACAGAGCTGCTGAGATAGACTCCTTCTCCTTCCTGGGTCTACAGCAACCCACAGATGGCCTCATAATCACTGGTGAGGACTGAAGGTTTTCCTGAAGATCAGGAGAAAAAGCAAGGATATTAATTTACTCTCACCAAGTCTTCAACATTGCATCAAAGTTCTCAGCTCTGTAAATAATGCAAGGAAAAGACATGAAAGACATTCCTATTGGAAAGGGATATGTAATAGTTCTTACAGACTACATGAAGGTCTCTGGAAAATTGAGTCGCCTAAAAAATATTACAAGATTTAAATCACAAATTGAGCAATTGTGCAGAATTCAGGTTCATTAATTGCATTTCTATATTCTAGCAATAAAAAAATAAGGTGCTGGGGGATTAAATTGACTAATGTACACATATGAATATATCACAATGAATCCAACTATTATATACAACAAATCCCACTATTAAGTACAATCAGAATGAGCCAATTAGAACATTTTAAAATTAAATAATATTAAAAAGAAACATTTTAGAAATTAATTTAACAAGATATGGTAAAAAACCTTTGTAGTAAAAATACAAAATATTTCTGAGAAAAATTTTAAGGACTTAAATGTGAATATACAATAAACCTGGATCAAAGAAATAATACTATCAATGTAATAGTGCTTCCCAAAATTAACTATAGATTCGATACATACCAGTGCAAACTGTGTTTTGTAGAAACTTACAAAATGATTCATATTTTATGTGTAAATGCAATGAATTCAAAAGAGAAAAAATAATTTTGAGAAACAGCAATAGAATTGAATGATTTATACTCTATGATTTTTAAACTTATTTTAAAGCTATGGCAATCAAGAAAATGTGTACTTACGTAAGAAAACATAGATCAATAGAAATAGTTACTTACTGTTTGTCCCAGAAATTCCAGTCCTAGAGTTTTAACCTAAAAAAAATATATATTTTTATACAAAAAATATGTAAATGAATGCTCAGAGAAGCATAATTATTGATAGTAATAGAAAAAAAACTATGACAGGGAAGCAGATGCAATTTTGAGTATAGCACTGTGTTCCCTCACTTGTTTTCTTCATTTTGTATCTGAAAGGTTAATCATAGAGGAATAAAAGGAGTTGTTCTACCCAAGTTGTGACTTGCTCTCTATGGAATAAAGCATGATAAAAAAAAAAGAAGAAGAAGAAAAAAAATATTAAAAGCCAAATATCTGTCAACTGACATGTGTGTAAACAAGTTGTAGAGTAGCTAAGGAATAGGACATGCCCCTCAGGCAAATGAACAAGCTACTGATAGCTGAAAGAACTGAGATGAAGTTCAAAATTATACAAAGTGAAAGGAGCCAAATGCAAAGACTGGAACTATAGATTCCATGAAATTGAAATTCTGGAAAAGGCAAAGCTCGAGGGATACAAAGCAGATCCTTGTTGGCCAACGTGGATGGGGGAGGAATTTTCAGGGGACAGAACGTTTATGTTGTGACTGTGGTGATGATCACACAATAGTACGCATTTGGCAAAATCATTGCATTTTATGCTTAAAATTGGTAAATTAAAGATTTTTAAGTTATATCACAATAAAGCTGTCAAAAAACAAAAATTATTGAGTACCCAAGAAATTTCATTTTCATGGATTATATGAATTGATATTTGATATGTATAAATCAATACTATGAGAAATATAAAATATGTATTTCTTCATTCATTAAAGAATAAATTCTTCTGTTAATTTAAAATTGCTCTAAAAGTTAATTTTTACCATATATTGTTTATATAATATATAGTATGACATATATGTGGTAGAGGTATTAAATAAATAAAAACTTCTGCCATCTTTTATCAAAAGAGTTATACTTTGATGTACAACATATTTTATGATGAAACTATTGTTTTCAAACTTAATTAATTCAGTAGAGAATAACATTGCTTTACATTTTTTTTAAATCTTAATGCCTGGCTTAGTAGGTGGTAGTTGGATTCTATCTATTTCTGTATTTAACGTGTTTTGATTTGTTTATGAGGAAGATCTAGTATCACATTCTTATATAAATTTATATAGGGACAAATATTTTGTGGTCTTTTCAGCTGGCAGTTTCTTAAAAATGAATTGCAAGGTGGAATACAAAACTATCAGTCAGCTTTTTGTACTCTTGCATTCTACTCTGAATGATTCTGTTACCCATACATGCAATACCAAGCACTGGCCAATATATGAAGACTTCAGATCTGCTGGTGGGAGAAAAAAGTGAAGCACACAATGGAAACAATTTGCACATGTATATGTCTTAGGGAAATTTCCATCCCTATGGAAAAACACACAGGTATAAATGTTTTAATAGCAGTATTGTTCGTAATTGCAAGAATCTGTAAACCTCCCTATATACATCAGATAATAATGTATAAATTAATTATAGCTTATTCAGTCACACAATGGAACATAGTTGCACAGTACTAACAAAGACTAAACAAAATCTGCATATAGCATCATGTGTAAATTTCAGAAAGTATTGTTGACTGAGTAAAAATTGCTGAAGAAAATACATTATGTAATGTAATATTTTAAAGGGGCTACAACAGGCAAACATGGGTAAAATAGTTTGGGGATATATGCAAAAACTGCTGAGTAAAAAACTACAGGCAGGGGCGCCAACCAGCAAGTGAGTGCGGGTCCCCAGCAGCCGCTTCCAAGTCACTGACCAGGCTCCAGTGCCAGCCAGCAAGTGAGCGCGGAACTCCTGCAGCCACGGAAACCACCATCACTGGGCCAGGTTCAGGCCTGAACCCCGGGCAGCCCCAGCTGTGAACACATACCCACCAAGCCATCAGGCCGCCATGTCCAGCTCCAAGCCCAGGCCTGCACCCTGTACCTGGTCTAGTCTCAGGCTGGCACCCACGCTCTCGCCCACCATCTAACAACAGCAGGTTACCTTTGCCCACAAACATTAATTATCCCTGACTTGGAGGCAGTGGGACAGCATCCTTCTTGGGACACAGCAATACCAAGTGCCTGACAGGCATCAGACTACTGAACAATAGGAGGTTTGAACAGTACAATGTAATTTTACTGCAGAACTTTCTTCCTCTTTTTTTTTTGTCTAAATAGTAATATTATGATTATTCCTAATAATTACTACATTCCCACTTCTTTCCTATTAATACCCTTATCATTCTATCACAATCTAATATAGCAGTGCCCTTGGAGACTTTCTCATGCTAAAAACTTATTTCCTCTAATTCCACTCTCACTATTCCAATGACATAGTAACTCTCTAGACTCACTTCCTATCTCATTAACATTATATTCTAAACCACTCAGCATTTACTTTTTCCACTATTTGAAATTGTGGTCCTTATTGCAAACCTATCGATGATGCAGTAGATAATTTGCACTCATTTCTGTATACTATAACATAGTTTATATCTAAATAGGTTCTATATGCTTTAAGGACACATATTATTTATATGGGGTACTGTGAATAACAATCTCATCAAAGTGAGGTATTGGAAATCTGCAGGGACACTATAAGTCTTTACAGGGAAACTGCAATCCCTCTGATTCGCACTACTAAAGGGGAAGATACACAAGAAACATGAGAAAGCACGGGAAGAAAGTGTCCCAAAAAAACCTAGACAATATATCAAGAGAACCCAAAGACACCATGATAGAAGGAATGACACAAAGGGAGTTCAGAACGTTCATAATTAAAATGATCCGAGAAGAGAATGATGTGACAAGAGAGCAAATTCAGGCTATGAATAATCAGCTAATAGAGCAATTGCAGGAAGCAAAAAATCATTTCAATAAAGAGACAGAAGTTCTAAAAAAAAAAAATACAAAAGCAAAAACAGAAATCCTTGAAGGAAACAAGGAAATGAAGGAAACAAAAAACCAAGTTAAAAACTCAATAGAAAGCATAATTAACAGAATAGATCACCTGGAAGACAGAACCTCAGACAATGAAGACAAAATATTTAATCTTGAAAACAAAGTCAAGCAAACAGAGAAAATGCTTAGGAATCATGAACAGAACTTCCAAGAAATATGGGACATCATGACAAGACCAAATTTAAGAATTATTGGGATTGAGGAAGGCACAGAGATACAAACCAAGAGAATGAATAATCTGTTCAATGAATTAATATCAGAAAATTTCCCAAATATGACAAATGAAATGGAAAATCAATTGCAAGAGGCTTACAGGACACCAAAGACACAGAATTACAACAGATCCACACCAAGGCACATTATAATGAAAATACCTAACATACAAAACAAAGACAGAATTTTAAAGGCTACGAGCAAAAAGCATCAGATTACCTACAGGGGGAAACCAATACGGATAATGGTTTTCTCAGCCCAGACCCTAAAAGCAAGAAGAGCCTGGAACAAATATTTCAAGTTCTGAAAGAAAATGGATGCCAACCAAGAATCTTATACGGGGCAAAATTTACCTTCAGATTTGATGATGAAATAAAATCCTTCCATGATAAACAAAAGCTTAGAGAATTCACAAATAGAAAGCATGCCCTACAGCACATTCTCAGCAAAATATTCCAAGAGTGAGAAATGAAAAATAACAATGTTAGTGAACATGGGGAGGATTTACCCTAAAGAAATAACCAATCAAAGGAGAAACAAAGTTAAGTTAAAAGCCTGAAAAAAGCTAAAATGACAGGAAATACAAGTAATATCTCAATAATGACCCTGAATGTAAATGGACTAAACTCATCAATCAAAAGACATAGACTGGCAGACTGGATTAAAAATAAAGACCCAACAATATGCTGCCTTCAAGAGACTCATCTCATAGAAAAACATGCCCACAGACTAAAGATGAAAGGTTGGGAAAAAGCATACCATTCACATGGACTGAGTAAAAAAGCAGGGATTTCCATCCTCATTTCAGATAAAGCAGACTTCAAGCCAAAGTTAGTCAGAAGGGATAAAGAAGGACATTTCATACTGCTTAAAGGAACCGTAAATCAGCAAGACATAGCAATCATAAATATTTATACACCAAACAATGGGACATCCATGGATGTCAATCAGATCCTTCTCAATCTCAGGAATCAAATAGATCAAAACACAATAATACTGGGGAACTTTAATCTTGGACAGATCTTCCAAGCAAAAATTGAACAAAGAAACCATAGAACTCAATGACACAATTGCCAATTTGGACTTAACAGACATATATAGAATATTACATCCATCAAAAAGTGAGTACACTTTCTTCTCAGCAGCTCATGGCTCCTTCTCTAAAATAGACCATATGTTATGCCACAAAGCTACTCTTAGCAAATACAAAAACATAGAGATACTACCTTGTATACTATCAGATCATAATGGAATGAAATTAGAAATCAATGATAAAGTTAAAAACAGAAACTACTCCAAGACCTGGAGATTAAATAATATGCTATTTAATGATGCATGGATAACAGAAGACATTAGGGGGGAAATTAAAAGATTCTTAGAGGTCAATGAGAACAAAGATACAACATATCAATATCTCTGGGATACTATGAAAGCTGTGCTAAGAGGAAAATTCATTGCATGGAGTGCATTCAACAAAAGAATGAAAAGTCAACAAATCAATGACCTTACATTACAGCTCAAAGCCATAGAAAAAGAGGAACAAACCATCACCAAAAGCAGTAGAAGACAGGAAATAATTAAAATCAGAGATGAAATCAATGAAATTGAAACAAAAGAAACAATTCAAAAAATTGACGAAACAAAAAGTTGGTTCTTTAAAAAAATAAACAAAATTGATAAACCCTTAGCCACGCTAATGAAGAGAAGGAGAGAGAAACTCCAAATTACTATAATTCGTGATGGAAATGGAAATATCACAACAGATAATATTGAAATACAAAACATAATAAGAAGCTACTTTGAAAATTTATACTCCAACAAAATAGAAAACCTGGAAGACATCCACAGGTTCCTAGAGGCATATGAGCCACCCAAACTGAATCTGGAGGACATACACAACTTAAATAGATCAATTTCAAGCAATGAAATAGAAGAAGTCATCAAAAGCCTACCAACAAAGAAAAGTCCAGGACCAGATGGATTCACAGCCAAGTTCTACAAGACCTTCAAAGAAGAGCTCATTCCAATACTCCTCAAAGTATTTCATGAAATAGAGGAGGAGGGAACCCTTTCAAACTCATTCTATGAAGCTAATATCACCTGATACCAAAACCAGAGAAGGACACATCAAGGAAAGAAAATTTCAGACCATTATCCCTAATGAACATAGATGCAAAAATTCTTAACAAAATTTTAGCAAATCGCATACAAAAGCATATTAAAAAGATAGTGCACCATGATCAAGTGGGTTTCATCCCAGAGATGCAAGGGTGATTCAACATTGGGAAATCAATAAATGTAATTCACCACATCAACAGACTTAAATTCAAGAACCACATGATTATTTCAATAGATGCAGAAAAAGCATTAGATAAAATACAGCACCCCTTCATGCTCAAAACACTACAAAAAAAAAGGGATAGTAGGAACGGTCCTTAACATTGTAAAGGCTATCAATGCTAAGACCACAGCTAACATCATTTTAAATGGAGAAAAATTGAAAGCATTCCTCCTGAGAACTGAAACAAGGCAGGGAGGCCCTCTTTCTCCACTACTATTCAACATTGTCCTTGAATCTCTAGCCAGAGCAATTAGACAGACCAAAGAAATTAGAGGAATACGAATAGGAAAAGAAGAGATCAAACTATCCCTATTTGCTGATGACATGATTCTCTATTTAGAAGACCCTAAGAATTCCACCAGAAAACTTCTGGAACTCATAAATGAATTCAGTAAAGTAGCAGGATATAAAATTAATACTCATAAATCTAATGCATTTTTATTCGTAAGTGATACCTCCTCTGAGAGAGAAATTAAGAAAACTACCCCATTCACAATAACCTCAAAAAAAAAAATAAAATACTTGGGAATCAATCTAACAAAAGAAAGGAAAGACCTCTACAATGAGAACTACAGAACACTAAAGAAAGAAAATAAAGAAAGTCTGAGAAGATGGAAAGATTTCCCATATTCTTGGATAGGCAGAATTAGTATAGTCAAAATGCCCATACTACCAAAAGCACTATACAAATTCAATGCAATTCCAATTAAAATCCCAATTACGAACCTCGTAGAATTAGAGTAAGCAATCATGAAATTCATTTGGAGGAATAAGAGACCCAGAATAGCTAAAGCAATTCTTAGCAAGAAGAGAGAAGCAGGGGGTATCACAATACCAGAACTTCAACTATATTAGAGAGCAATAGTAACAAAAACAGCATGGTATTAGCTCCAAAATAGACAAGTAGATCAATGGTACAGAATAGAGGACACAGAGACAAACCCACATAAATACAGGTATTTCATACTTGACATAGGAGGCAAAAACATGCAATGGAGAAAAGATAGCCTCTTCCACAAATAGTGCTGGGAAAACTGGAAATCCATATGCAGCAAAATGAAACTAAACCCATATTTCTCACCCTGTACAAAACTCAACTCAAAGTGGATCAAGGACCTAGAAACTAGACCAGAGACACTGCACCTAATAGAAGAGAAAATAGGTCCAAATCTTCATCACATTGGCCTAGGACCAGATTTCCTTAACATGATTCCCAAAGTGCAAGAAATAAAAGCAGGAATCAATGCTTGGGATACAGTCAAACTAAAAAGCTTTTTCTCAGCAAAGGAAACAATCAGCAATGTGAAGAGAGAGCCTTCAGAGTGGGAGAAAATCTTTGCCACACACACTTCAAATAGAGCACTAATCTCCATAATCTACAAAGTACTCAAAAATCTTTACACCAAGAATACTAATAACCAAATTAATAAATGGGCCAAGGAAATGAACAGACACTTTACAGAGGAAGATCTACAAGCAATCAACAGATTTGTGAAAAAATGTTCAACATCACTCGTTATAAGAGAAATGCATTTCAAAACCACCTTAAGATTTCATCTTACCCCAATTAGAATGTCTCTTATTAAGAATACAGGCAACAACAGGTGTTGGAGAGAATGTGGGGAAAAGGGTACACTCATACATTGCTGTTGGGAGTGCAAGTTGTTGCAGCCACTCTGGAAAGTAGTGTGGAGATTCCTTAGAAAACTTGGAATGGATCCACCATTTGACCCAGTTATCCCACTCCGTGGCCTATACCGAAAGGAATTAAAATCAGATTACTACAGTGATACAGTCACATTAATGTTCATAGCTACTCAATTCACAATAGCTAGATTGTGGAACCAACTTAGATGCCCTTCAGTAGATGAAAGGATAAAGAAACTGTGGTATATATACATAATGGAATATTATTCAGCCATAAAGAAGAATAAAAATATGTCATTTGTAGGTAAATGGATGATGTTGGAGACTGTTATGCTAAGTGAGATTAGCCAATCCCAAAAATCCAAAGGCCAAATGGTCTCTCTGATAAATGAATGATGATGCACGTTCTGGGGTGAAAGGGTGGCAAGAATGGAGGAAGGATAGATAGCATAGAGGGAAGGGAGGGGTGGGGTCGGGTTGGGGGTGTAATAATAACAGAATGTGTGACAGACATCATTGCCCTGTGTACATGTATGAATGCACAGATGGTGTGACTCTACTCTGTGTACAACCAGAGAAACAATAGCTATACTCCATTTGTGTTCAATGAATCAATAAGTAAATTAAAAAAAAAACTACAGGCAATAAATGTTAACGAAATAATTGGAAATCATGTTTGCCTGTGAAGGGAAGGCATGGAGATGGAATGGTGGAAGAAAGTACCTTCAATAAAGAATAATGCTTTACATCTACAGTTGGTATTTGTTTTACTATTAGGTATGTTTTTGATTCATAATTGATACATAACATTTGTGCATGTATGTGTGTTATTTATGCACATTATAGGATTAATTTAATAGATTTTGTCATCTTGAGTTAGTCCAAGATTCTGAGTTATCCGCTTTCAGGATCTGTTTCCAAAGATTTTTTTAAAACTAATTTTAGTAGTAGATGAACAGTATACCCTTATTTTATTTATTTATTTTTATGTTGTGCTGAGAATTGAACTTAGTGCCTCCCATGATAAGCAAGTATTCTACCACTGTGTTACAGCCCCTATTTCCAAAGATTTTTGAGAAGAGGACTCTTGATTTGCCTAATGATCTGCTGAGACCATATGGTCACACTTACTGACAGTGGGGGGTAACATAAAGTATTCTCATATGTGATGATATTTTCTTAATAGTCTGATCAGATAAACAGACCCATCCAATATGTTTTGTCAAAAATCATCACAATATGTGTATGTTGGCACACAGCACATGGCTATTTGAAGCTTAATAGGGAAAACATATTCTTTCTTTCCCCAAACTCTTTCTTCTATTGTTTCATTAACTTCAATTCTAAGCAAACACTAACATTGCCCAACATGAAAAATATTCAGAATCTGGACCACAAACTTTTCATTGTGAAAACAAATAAGAATCAGAAGCAAACTAAATTAAATTTCTCAATTCATTTATTGTATTTCTCTCATTTTGGCTTCTGAGTGGTTCATTTTAGATCCACACAGATCCATTTAAGCCCTAGTGATGCAAGACAGCATTTATTTTCATAACTGACCTATCAAATTTAACAATCAGGCAGTAACAAGAGGCTATATATTTTCATGGCATTCTTTCAGGAAATTGAAATATAATAACTTTGAATTCCAACTTTATTTCAAGGTCAGATATACAGTTCATGAAAACATTATGTTTATGGCTGTGTAATAGAATAGTTGATGTTATGCAGAAATATTCTCTGTAGGATTTTATAAGAAACAATCACAAACATATTTTGTTTTATAAGATCGATGGCTGGGTGATTTAAAGAACTGCCAATATCATTTGCCACACAGCTTCAGTGAAATGATCACAATCACTATTTGGACAACATCAGTCATGTTATATTTTCTCTATTTTTGATTTTTTTATTAATTTTATGTAGTATTGGATTAAATGTGTGGCAAACAAGAGTTAACACACTCTGCTCTTGCTGTGTGCCTTTACAAGTCATCCATTTGGACTGTAATAACTAGGTTGTGTTAATTATCATTGAAAAATTAATATTTTTGGAATCCAATAAAGAAACAGAAGTTTCATATAATTATGAATACTCTAAAAGGGAAAGAATATTCTGGGTTTAATATAACCACTGTGTTCACCAGTTGAATAAATAATTATGCAGTGTTTACTTCTGCAGTCTCAACAATGAAAATTACAGACTGTGAACTTTTTATTCTAAAAGATTTTGTTTTTTATGTGTCATCAATGGAATAAACTATTATGATATACATACTGTTGTGACATTACATTTTTATAATCATATCAACAAGATATATATGCAACATTAGTTTTATTGTCAAAACACAATAGTACATCAATAAGAAGAATATCACACATGGTTATAGGATAGCCACAAAATGTGTTTTGTCTTGCTTGTGTATAGATAATAATAACAAATGATGAACTATCCTTACATTCTCCATATTACAAATAGGCATCTAAATATACAAAATATTTCTATTTGAGAGTTATTACACTTGCAGGCTTTTTGGATGCAAAACCCATGGACCCTTATCTAGAAGTCTGAGGGACTCTCAAATTTAAGGATTGTACAAATCTGATTCACAGAGAAACCTTATCATAAAATAACCCCTCCACAGCCAGGCATGGTGGTGATCGCCTGTAATCCCAACAGCTAGGGAGGCTGAGATAAGAGGATGGTAAGTTCAAAGCCAACCTCAGCAAAAGCAAGGCACTAAGCAACTCAGTGAGACCCTGTCTCTACATAAAATACAAAATAGGGCTGGGGATGTGACTCAGTGGTTGAGTCCCCCTGAGTTCAATTCCTGGTACCCCCCTCAAAAAAATAACCCATCCACATATATTGTAGTTACTGCAAATAAAGAAAGATAAGACAACTACACAGATGCTAAAAATCCTAAAATGATAAAAAAAAAATGTCTTTTTCTTGCCTGTAAAACCAATAAACTCAGTATGTCCAAGCTAGTTTGCACTTGAAGTGTTCTCCAGCATTCTCCATGATGTTCCTTCATAAAACAAAATTGTCATCCCTTAGTTTGTTGAACTTCTAGATTCCACCTAACCACTTGTGTTCAACAGTCAGATAAATGGTAATTTGAAAATTAAACTACTTAAACTATATCCCAAAGTTTCATAAACTGTAATGAAATTGGAGAAAGATGGAGAAGAAAATGACACAATATCAGAAGTTTCAAACTTATGCTAGTTGCAACCACTCTATTCTAGATCTATATAGGAAAAAAATGATGTCTTCCTCAATTAGTACTGATACCAGTCTTGGAGATCAGGAGTCAGTCTTTGTTCCTGGTGTTGAAGATTAAACACCCAATATTAAACACTAAGCAAGTTTTATTTAAGAAAGGGTCAGAGACAGACTTCTCCAAAAGGGAATGGAGCCTAGGAACTGAGATCCTGTGGGAGGGCGTGAGTCTTTCTCTATTATAGGTCCTAGAACCCCTCTCTTTAATTATTGTCTTCATTCCCACCATTCTCATTTATCTTTCCCCTTAAAGTACCATAAAAATGTTATCTAAAACAAATTTCACCTGTTAACTAATATACACACAATTAAAATGCATAATTTAAGTGTGTTTGTCTGCTATTTCTAATTTGAATAAAATAATTATGCATATAATGTGAAGAACAAAGGTTTTATCTGATCACAAATGAAACTTAAAAACAACTTTTAGAATAAAATTAACAGACACTCTTTTCTGGGTTTTTACCTTCCTATTAATTGTATTCCCCTCTCTCACCTAATCCTCCATATTTCTCAGGAGCAAGTATCAGTTTCAAGATTTTCCCACAAGTATCGGATGGGACACAGCAATAACGTAAGACTGCAGAGGAAACTACCAACTTGTCTTGAAATGATTCTCTCTAGCTAAGTACAACAACAAGTGCATTGCCCCAATAGATACAGAAAATTATTTTTAAAGTAATTTAGACTTAATGCTAAATAAATTTTCAATGGTTTGACTTCCATAGAATAGCATTTTCTGAAAGACAATATGAAAGTCCCTAAGTGATAGGGCATGGGATGGGAAGGAAAGACAGACATGTCTAATTCCTCTTTCATTTGTGATTTTCTTTCTCTTTTCTATGTTTTTTAAATTGACAGACAAAATTGTACATCCTTACAGTATGTGCCATGTTGTTCAGAAGTATGTCTATATTTTGGAGTGGTTAAAGTTTGCTTATTAATAAAAGTATTATGATAACTTTGTATCCTCTCCCTAAGCATTTTTCACAAATATACATCATTAATTCTAGTCACCATTATGTCCAGTAGTTCTCTTGATCTTATTTCTCCAAACTGAAATTTTATATTCTTTGACCAGTATCTCCTAAACCCCTCCCATCCCCCAATTCCCAGTAAGCACCATTCTACTCTCTGCTACTAGTTTAGTCAGCTGTTTCACTGCTCTGGCCAAAAGAGCTAACAAGAATAGTTGGAAGAGAAAAGTTTATTTGGGGCTCACAGTTTCAGAGGTCTCAGTCCATAGACACCTGGCTCCATTGCAGAGTATCACGGCAGAAGAGTGTGGAGGAGGAAAGCAGCTCAAAACAAAAAAATCAGGAAGCCGAGAGAGACAAAGCTCAGCTCGCCAGGGGCAAAATATATAACTCAAAGGCATGCTCCTCTAGCCATACCCTACCTGCCTACAGTTACCACCCAGTTAATCCCTACCAGGGGATTAATACACTGATTAGGTTAAGTCTCTCATAATGCAATCTTTTCACCTCTGAAATCTTTTTGCATTGTCTCACACATGAGTTTTTTTTGGGGGGGACACCTAAAATCTAAATCATAGCAACTCCTATTAATTCAATTTTTTATATTCCATATATGAGTAAGATCATGTGGCATTTGTCTTGCCGTGTCTGGCATAATTTCACTTACGACAACTTTCTATTTCAAAAAATTTCAATTGAAAACAATAATCAATACAAAAAGATAAGTTGAAATTTTAAATAATGTCAGAAAGCACCTGTTCTGTTAGCATTTTCCTAAATTTGAAAATGTGTATGATGCTATTTCATCTGCCCATATTTGTGCAATTTTTCAGTATAGGCTTGAAAGAGTCAATAAGACTCTTGAAAGAGTGTTATTTTGATAAGCTACATTCAGATTTTATAGTAAATGTATATACATAATTATGAATAAAAATGCAAAATTACAGGATAAATAACCATATATCCAAAAGTCCTTTTGGAAAAGTCTTGACAATTATTAATTTTAAAAAAGAAAATATGCATCTGCTTCCCTTTTGCACATGAATTCATCAACTCCATCAAAAGTTTTACTATACTCCAGTAAGTTTTTCTGGAAGAGTATATATAAAATTTGGCACAGAGAGATTTTCTTTGTCTCAAGACACATTAAAATCAAGTTTAATACATCAGTAGAAGAAATAATCCATTGTACTTAGTATATCTCCCTTAAGATACCGAACATTTTGGTAGCTTAAATCTGAAAAGCTGGGATGAGATCCAGGATGGGAGGATATAGGAAGGCAAGATGTAGGACAAATGTCTTTGTAGGTTAGCATCCTGCCAAAATCTTGCTGAACCATCTCATGGGTTTTTACTGCATCAGAGCCAGTTCTTTCTGAAGCTGACAGACATCTCTGTATCTCTAATTGTTACATAATTGTAGAGGAATAATATCACCCTGCCTTGATTTAGCAAATGGATTTTTTTTTCTGGAAAACTTTATATCAAGATTCAGTTGAAACAGCTGCACAGCTCTTACATGAACCAAACAAAGGCAGACCTTTAAAGCGGGCGTCCTAAGCTCCTTTGAAACAGAAAAGAAGCACTTTCTTCCCAATGTGAATAATAGGATGTCCTCTCAAGGTCATTTTCAATAGAACAGGGATATTTTTCCTCCATTTTTCTCTTATGATGATCAGAATACATGACTAAAAGTAAGCTGAAAATAGTCATTTCCAGTGTTTTAGTCACAGCCATTCTGCTTACAGGGTCTCTTGTATTGGAGATTTATAAAGCTCTAGGTCATGCAGCACAGATTCTGGTGAGAGAGGAGCCCCTTAGTAAACATGCATTCACAGACCTGATTGTATAGAACAGGCAAGAATTATTTTTAAATTGCAAAACTTTAAATTGTAACAGCATTAAACAACTCCTGATATAAAAAATGGGGAATAAAATACCCAACTTCATGTTCCCAAATGCCTTGATTTTTTTAATATTAAAATTATGTCTCAAGTGATAATTCAGTTAAGCCACAAGTTATATACTTTTCAGAGTTACAAAAAAATAATAATAAAGAATGTAGTACAGCCCTTAAGGCCAAAAAACTTTGTATGGACAAGAACAAGTAGATCAAATTGTCAAGCCGGGAAGCGCTAAGTAAGTTAGTTGAGGGCTGATTCACAAATGAAATGTGTGAGACTTTGCAGGAGATACAGAGTGTCATGCTGCAGTGTCAATAGGGCTACGTAAACTTAATTGTTGATATGAAATAGGAACAAGTCTACTCTTCTTGAGGCCTTATATTCCAATTTCAGAGTTTCTGTCTTTCCCATGAAATTTTCAAAGAAACTCACTGTAAAGAACCCAGGAGGTAAAGGAGCATGGTTCAACTACGGACTAAATTTTGAGTCAGACATGTCTTCAGATGTTGAAAATGCTCCTTGCTCAGAGTTCTTCATATGCCCAGAGGAGGATCTAAGAGGAAGGCATTTTTCATATATGGGACTGGGAGAGACAGGAAGTTAGACGAAACAATGCAACAGATAATTCTGTTTTCATGTAAAGAAACTTGAAGGGTTTCATGCATCAAGGGAAACATGGTCATGGTGAGCCTGGGTGGGAGGAGGATGCCCATCAAAAGGTAGCAGCTGAACATCCAAGCTGAACATCCAAGTTTCTATAAAAAGTGACCTTGTTCTACAGAATGTGCGAGAATGCTCAGAAATACTTGTGAAACTTCTCTGGTGACTAAACTCAGAGTAGAATGGGAGGGTGAATCAAAAAGAAAATGGTATTAGGGTAAATGTAACCTCACAGGCACCTGCAAGTGAGTGGTAGCTGGGAAAATTTAAGTAACATTAGAGAAAATCAGGTAAAAAGTCTTTTCTTTCATCAATTTACCCAGGGACTTAATTAAGTGAGTTTAAAAATGCAGTTGCTTAAAAAGTTATCTGAATACCAAAGGGAGCCCAAGTAGTCTCATTTCTCTAACCCAGGGAAGTCTCCAAGAGAACATTTTCCAGAAATAAATACATATGGAGGTATCACCCAAGGAAACAATAAAGTACATTGGGAATTAAATTTTAACCTTTTTGGTAAAGGGTGTACAACAAATAACCTTCTATAATTCCTTTAATTGGTGAGTCTAGACTTTGCAGCTGAAAGTACAGCTTTCTTTTATCTGTTTTAAATTAAGCCTTAGATACAACAAATATCATCTTTCCATAGTACAGCTTTCTTTTGGTACTTTGTTGAAATGGACTTCACAATCACAAAGAGTATTACACAAATTAGATGACAAGAAAGATTTTTATTTTACTTAAGAGATGTTTTTTCTTTACCACTAGTTAGAAGGCCCCAAATTAAAAGACTCGTGGTATTCAAATGAGCAGATAAGTAGAGAAGGCTAAATTAAGAAAACTTATATTTCTAATCACAAAACCTTATTGTCATCCTCAAAACTGTCTGCCATACCCAATGTAGCAGCACTTTATGCCAATCCCATAAATCAATAGATAGGCTTAGGAATATTTGCAAGGAACCCAAGGTCATGTCTGAGCATCCTTACATTTGAGCATCTCCTTGATTGGAGCTACTATAGCTCCTTGATTGGGTGACTATGCAAATAAATGCTTAAAGCAATTCAGATAGTTTTGTCCTTCCAAATCTCTCTTCTTCCTTTCTACAACTAGCTGCTGAGGGAGCACTTTAGCAACTCTTCCCTAAGGGCTACTGGGACCCCTTGAGCTAATATGGCTGCCAGAAAACCATTCACAAAACTGTTTGGTTTTATTAGCTGAAATGTATTGATGATACAGTATCCAAAAAGGTATTGCTGTGGGAAAATATGGGAAAGTCTGCATACATGCTATTCTCACTCATTCCTGTGCAGTGAGACTACAGATATTTTCATAAAGAAATGACAATACAAAGAAACTTTAAAAGAGAGAAATAAAGAAGCAAAAACATTTCCTGCAAAGGAAGATAGAGGTGTTACACATGTCATTTTTTGATGCAAGATAGAAGAGGCAGAACAAAAATGTTTTCATATCTCTGGTATTAAAGATTCATTAATATCACCTCTATTCTCCTCCATTAATTTATTTTTGTCATGAAAGACAGCTCAAGAATATTTTCCTTATAGATATTATGACTTCAGACCATTTTTGAAGAATCAAAAGAATATTTTACTAAAAATGAAATTTTGGGGGGATTATTCTGTTGTTTCTGTTGTCAAAAAACAAGAAGAGAGATCAGTCCTTTTTTATGACAATTAGACACCATACCTGACAAAATACTATAAAACCTTTAGTAGTAAAGTTACAAAGGGAGAATCCTCTAGTGTAGTAAAAAGCTAATACAGTTCAGTGCAATATGACTGTAGGAAAAATAAATCACGTGTAAAACCTGCCCTTCTTCCACTCTCCCTTGAGGATTTATGTGACTATTTTGTTGAATTTTAACAAGAGAATTTGTGCAGATGGGAGTGAACACTAACAATTGTCTTTGTATACTTACCAAAGTACAATGATGACAATTTTTGAAATCATTTGAATAGTGCAGAGGTAATTAAAAAGGAAGGAGAAGGATTGCTTATATTACTTGTATAATAAAAAATTGGGAGATATTATCAAGGCAAGCCTCTCTTTATTCATGGATGAACACTTTTAGTAAGATTATTGAAGCTGTAATGTGCACTGCTGATGAAGACAAAGAGCAAGAAGATCCTGAGTGAGCCTCCTTTTGAATGAAATACATGGAAAAGAAACTGAGAGAATGGCACTGTATCACAGAAAGAGGTAATTATTCACTGGCCTCAGTAAATCTGCCAAAATGGTCCTGGAGTGAACTAAAAATCAGAGTCATTCACTGTTCCAGAAACAGAAATAATATGTGTATGCAACAGAGATCATCACCATTTTCCTCCTCTTCCTCCTCACCTTTTAATATGTCGCTTACTGAGGTCTTCTATGCCAAGCTGACATTCAGGATTTAAAGCCCAACTAAAGCTTGTGACCATCAGCTCATCGAATTCCCCCTTCCCTGAAATTTCAATTCATCTGTGGTCATTATTTCCACAACTCTCTGATGTCTTTAAAAATATTGCCTTTATAATTTATTGAGCTTTTCCTAGTCGTTCCTCAAGAAATACTGGGCTACTATAGCTCCAGCAAAGGTGTTATATAATTGTTTATGTACTACCTGTTCAAAGTATGTTGACATTTTTCTCTTTGAAATCAGAGAATGTATTAGTCATCTTTTTAAATTTGCATATAGAAAGCATTACTAAATTTTGACAAATTATTGAATGACTATATAAACAATTAAATGACTGGGTGGTTTATTTGTATGGCACATTAATGTTGCTCTAGAATAGAACTGATCTGAATTTTCTATCTTCCAAGAGTGAAATTTGAACTTTGGGCAGTAACCATGTGTACCCTTAAAATTGTCAACTACATATCAACATCCTAGGCAAGTAGTTTTGTGTGGATTAAATTAAATTGTTACATGTGAAAGATTTAGCAGAAAACTTGGCACATCCCAAGTGGTCATTATTCAGTAGGCATATTTATTTATGTATTTGTTTATTTATTTATGTTGGTACCAGGGATTTAACCCAAGGGTACTTTATCACTGAGCCACATCCCCAGCCCTTTTTATTGTTTTATTTTGAAACAGGGTCTCGCTAAGTTGTTTAGAGCCTCATTAAGTTGATGAGATTGGCTTTGAACCTGCAATCTTCCTGCCTCAGCCTCCTAAACTGATGGAATTACAGGCATGCACCAAGGCATTCTGATCTTTAAGATATGTCCACTCACTGAACTACCCCAAAGAGACACTACCATCTTGACAGAACCTTTTAGAAGAGTCCCCTGATTCAATAAATCTCTAATATATTCTGAATATATTTAAACTTGGGACTCAGCAAAGATAACAAATGGGGTAAAAACAGAAATGATAAATATAAGTGGCTAAATATAACATGAAGTAGTTATATGCAATTGTTTACATGCAATAAATCATAACCAATACTTCTGATCTACCTTCTGTCTACTTCTTCTTTCATCACCAGTACTGTTTTTGTTCACACATTCTGACTCATGCAAACTGGGACAACACAGTCATTACTGTCTATCAGTTTTAGAACCAATGAAGATGATTTGTCTCTCTATTGTTCTCTCCCTTCATATCCCAGTGCAGAGTGCACATCCACAAGCTATCCTGTTCCTGCTGTTATAGAGAAGTCTTCTCTTTCTCAGTATGCTTACAATTGTTGACCGCAAAGCAGTGTCAGAAACTCTAATATGGTAGACAGAGAGCTGGGATTTTAAGCTTTACTCAGAATGGGGTGTTTTGCAAAGGTTCCATAATCTCTCTCTAGCTTAATTTTCCCATCTGAAAAATAGGAATAAAATAGGAAATCCAAGTCAAAACTACAAAGAGGTATCACCTCAGACCCTTAAGGATGGTTACGATCAAAGAAAGAAAGAACAGAACGGACAAGTATTGGCAACAATGTAGAGAAATTGGAATTCTTCATATAGTAGTGAGAATGTAACATAATGTTGCACTATGGAAAGCAGTGGTTTCTCAAGAAATAAAAAATAAAAAATCACACTACCATATGATCCAGTCCATCCACTTATGGATATGTACCCAGGAAGAACTGAAAGTAGAATCTCAAAAATATTTGCAAGCTCATATTCATGAAACACTGTTCCCAATAACCCAGAAGTAGAATCAACCCAAGTGTCCATCAGTGGATGAATAAGCAAACAAAATATGGTAAACATATATACAATATAGTATGCAGTCTTTCAGAGGAACTAAATTCTGCCTAATGCTACAATGTGGATGAATCTTGAGGATAGTATGCTAAATGAAATGAATCATTCACACAAAGACAAACATTTACTATTCCATTTATAAAGCGGTCAAATTCAGAGGAACAGAAAGTTCCTTCTAGATCACCTCCCATCTGCACAAATTCTTTTGTTTAAATTCAGTGAAATATCCAGGAAAATACTTAGGGAATTTTACATATTCTATGAAAGGTTTTACATTCACTTTTCCTGAAGGTAAATTGCACTTTTTGACTGCTTACCACACTAAAAAGGTGATTGCCAGAAGCCAGGGAAAGGGGATAATGGGAGTTGCTTAATAGGTATAGAATTTCAGTTTTGCCAGACAAAAAAGTTCTGAACTGAACACTAAGAAATGGTTAAGATCATACATTTTATAGTTTTTACCTCAACAAAAAAATAACAAAACAAATAATACCCAGACCTTAGAGTTAATGCAAATGTTAAATTACATGTGAAATGCTTAGAACAAAGCTGAAACATTATAAGTGCATAATAATCATCGACTCTCATTATTATTCAGAACTGAATTTCTGCTACATCCATCTTTTTTTTTACATTGATGTTTGCTGAATACTGCAGGGTGAATGGATGAGTTTTACAGGAATTTGCTTTTACAAGTGGAGAGTTCTTCTAAGTTTACTCTATCCAGGAATTATAGTAGAAACTGCACAGCTTAGTTTCCGCACAAAGAAACTTCTGGCTCTTCCCCGCTTAAATTTTGCTGTACAAGTATTTTGCTTACATTTTAAACTGTGAAAAGTCCAATTTAAAATTAGAATTCATATTACAGATTTTTGCATGGTTTTTCAAAATCACAAAGTTCAGAATGGGACTTAAATAGGTCATCTTAGAATGTTATCTGACTATAATTTATAGGAGTATGTGAACAAGAGCTAATGGTCTTTGATTTGAATCTCCAGAGGGACATACCACATCATGTCTCTTCACTTGTAATTTATCAAAACAAAAATTGGATAAATTCAAGGTTAAGGCATTTTTTATATTTAGCAAGATATTTTTAAAATTGCAGCTATGAAACAGCTGTGATTTCTATCATGACTTGTTATTTTTATGCGTAATGGTAGAATTTGTAGTTTTGTCTTGTTTGCAAGCTTCCTGAGATTGCTTTTTGCATATGATTGAGAATTGCTTTGCAATCCATTCCTGTGTTACCATTTCCATTAAAGTGTGTACTAGCCTGCTGTCACTAACCAGTCTGTTGCCACAAAATATATACATTGCTCTGAGACATAAATCTCTATCTCCACTGGTATAATGGGATATAGATGAGTAATCTAAATTTTAAAGATGAAAAAGCAAGTAAAAACCTATTTCACAAAATGTCATAACACACTATACACCTGAAAAAAGAACTCTTAGGAACCCCCTTTATCATTGTAGCAGCTGTGATTGTAATCATTTTTAAATGATGTGCTCTATTGAAAAGAGTTGAGCACATACTTTATGCAAAGTTAGAATACCCAAATATATCTCCTTGTCTTGTTTTGTCATCAGATGAATGAAAGCTTATCTGCTGCTCTTTATAAAATCTAAAGCAATTCTATACACTTCATCAATGTAAAACAGTTTCTACCCTTGAAACTTAGCCCTGAATTACTCAGCTGTGATGCACATATTCTATTTCTTCCTTAAGAGTAGCCACCCATATACATGTAATGGACATATAGCTTCAAAAACTAGTGATTCTACAATTTGATAAATTATGGCAATATTCTGTTGTAAACTTTAGTTAATGTGAGAATGTGATGTTTCCCCCTTTAAACTTTTCTAGAGAACTACTAGATTTTCTTTCTCTTTACCTATAAATCACGATTGATGAAACTATTCTCAATGGGTTGAGTGTGCTACCATTTTTCATTTTGCAAAACCTCATGAAGGCAGTAACAGTGGCATGTCTACAGCACATCTACTTGACAGACCTGAAGTGTCTAGGATCAGCAGAAAATGCTCCTGCATCCATAGAGCTACAAGTTTCTTCTGAAAGTGATCGCATGCTTTACACATGTTGGATTTATTCACAGAGCAACAATCCCTTCAAATATATTTAAGAACTTTTGTAGGCATTTAGTTATGAGAGAGCATGGGATAGTCATAGGCTATCACCAGAGCCAGCAATACAACCAGAAATACTTAATCTTGTCTCTCAAAGTGTCACTCACCTTTATTGGACCCCTTGTGAACACCAACACATTTTAAACCTTTAAATGTGCCAGTATCTCTAATATGAACATAATAAGAAAAATACAACTAAAATCAAACATATATTCCTTTATGTCTTTAAATATTTTATCATGTTAATCTACTCTAAAAGTATTAGCATTAAATTATGCACATTAGAAACATGATAATTTTATATATTGAAAATGTACATTATGAATGCATTATAAATATGCATGTATAAGAACATGAAACATAAATTACACAGTAAATGTATGTATACATTAAAATGTGCATAAAAATGCTGTCTTATTCTATTGTCAATATTAAATTAGTGCAACATTCAAAATAATACTATCATCTTCCTCCACACTCTTTGTCAAATTCATATACACACATACACAGAAACACACATACACACACAAACACAGACACACACACACAGAACAAGGGCAAGAAAAGGGAAGTTTTCTCTAAGGATTAACAATTTGACTAAATTGTAGATACACAATCTTTCTCTTTTTTTGGTACTGGGGCTTGAACCAAGGGGCACTCTACCACTGAGTCACATCCCCAGCCCTATTTTATATTTTATTTAGAGACAGGGTCTCACTGAGTTGCTCAGGGCCTTGCTAAGTTGCTGAGGCTGGTTTTGAACTCGTGATCCTCCTGCCTCAGCCTCCCAAGTGCTGGGATTACAGGCGTGTGCCACTGTACCCGACTGTAGGTGTAATCTTAATGATTCAAGAATTTCTCTACTAGAATCCATATTATTTATACCAACTATTTATATTATAGGTATTTTATTATTGTATTAAATTTAAGTACTCAGACTTAAAACGACTTAAAGGCACATTAAAATTTTTGTGTCAAAAGTAGTAGAACACTTCTAAGAGAAAAATAACAGAATCCAGAATCTCTACCCCTTAACATCAATCAATTTAGTATGGAAGGAAAGTTACTCATTATTGTTTGGTCTCTTGATTAAGCCTGAAACTCACATCATACTCAATAGTGAAAGAATAAATGTTTTGTAGTATAGTTGGAGGTCTGGTATTGTGAAACCCCCTGCTTCGCTCTTGTTGCTAAGGATTGCTTTAGCAATTCTGGGTCTCTTATTCCTCCAAATGAATTTCATGATTGCTTGCTCTATTTCTATGAGGTCCATCGCTGGGATTTTAATTGGAATTGCATTGAATTTGTATAGCATTTTTGGAAGGATGGCCATTTTGACAATATTAATTCTGCCTATCCAAGAACATGGGAGATCTTTCCATCTTCTCAGATGCTCTTTAACTTCTTTCTTTAGTGTTCTGTAGTTCTCAGTGTAGAGGTCTTTCACATCTTTTGTTAGATTGATTCCCAAGTATTTTATTTTTTTTGAGGTTAATGTGAATGGGGTAGTTTTCCTAATTTCTCTCTCAGAGGATGCATCACTTACGAATAAAAATGCATTAGATTTATGAGCATTAATTTTATATCCTGCTACTTTACTGAATTCATTAATGAGTTCCAGAAGTTTTCTGGTGGAATTCTTAAGATCTTCTAAATAGAGAATCATGTCATCAGCAAATAGGGATAGTTTGAGCTCTTCTTTTCCTATTCGTATTCCTCTAATTTCTTTGGTCTGTCTAATTGCTCTGGCTAGAGTTTCAAGAACAATGTTGAATAGTAGTGGCGAAAGAGGGCATCCCTGCCTTGTTCCAGTTCTCAGGGGGAATGCTTTCAATTTTTCTCCATTTAGAATGATGTTAGCTGTAGGCTTAGCATAAATAGCCTTCACAATGTTAAGAAATGTCCCCACTATCCCTATTTTTTCTAGTGTTTTGAGCATGAATGGGTGCTGTATTTTATCAAATGCTTTCTCTGCATCTGTTGAAATAATCATGTGGTTCTTGACGTTAAGTCTGTTGATGTGGTGAATTACATTGATTGATTTCCGGATGTTGAACCAAACTTGCATCCCCGGGATGAAACCCACTTGATCATGGTGCACTATCTTTTTAATATGCTTTTGTATGCGATTCGCTAAAATTTTGTTAAGAATTTTTGCATCTATGTTCATTAGAGATATGGGTCTGAAATTTTCTTTCCTTGATGTGTCCTTCTCTGGTTTTGGTATCAGGGTGATATTAGCTTCATAGAATGAGTTTGGAAGGGTTCCCTCCTCCTCTATTTCATGAAATACTTTGAGGAGTATTGGAATGAGCTCTTCTTTGAAGGTCTTGTAGAACTCGGCTGTGAATCCATCTGGTCCTGGACTTTTCTTTGTTGGTAGGCTTTTGATGACTTCCTCTATTTCATTGCTTGAAATTGATCTATTTAAGTTGTGTATGATAGTGACAAAAACAGCATGGTATTGGTACCAAAATAGGCAGGTAGATCAATGGTACAGAATAGAGGACACAGAGACAAACCCAAATAAGTACAGGTATCTCATACTTGACAAAGGAGGCAAAAACATGCAATGGAGAAAAGACAACCTCTTCAACAAATGGTGCTGGGAAAACTGGAAATCCATATGCAGCAAAATGAAACTAAACCCATATCTCTCACCCTGTACAAAACTCAACTCAAAGTGGATCAAGGACCTAGAAATCAGACCAGAGACTCTGCACCTAATAGAAGAGAAAATAGGTCCAAATCTTCATCATGTTGGCCTAGGACCAGATTTCCTTAACATGACTCCCAAAGCGCAAGAAATAAAAGCACGAATCAATGATTGGGATAGAGTGAAACTAAAAAGCTTCTTCTCAGCAAAGGAAACAATCAGCAATGTGAAGAGAGAGCCTTCAGAGTGGGAGAAAATCTTTGCCACACACACTTCAGACAGAGCACTAATCTCCAGAATCTACCAAGTACTCAAAAATCTTTACACCAAGAACACCAATAACCCAGTCAATAAATGGGCCAAGGAAATGAACAGACACTTTACAGAGGAAGATCTACAAGCAATCAGCAGATTTATGAAAAAATGTTCAACATCACTCGTTATAAGAGAAATGTATTTCAAAACCGCCTTAAGTTTTCATCTTACCCCAATTAGAATGTCTTTTATTAAGAACACAG
>JAJEJO010000847.1:127163-171691 GCA_020662805.1 Glaucomys volans
TATACCCAAAGGACTTAAAATCAGATTGCCTCAGTGATGCAGCCACATCAATGTTCATAGCTGCTCAATTCACAATAGCTAGATTATGGAATCAACCTAGATGCCCTTCAGTAGATGAATGGATAAAGAAACTGTGGTATATATACACAATGGAATATTACTCAGCCATAAAGAAGAATAAAATTATGGCATTTGTAGGTAAATGGATGATGTTGGAAACTGTTATGCTAAGTGAGATCAGCCAATCCCAAAAATCCAAAAGTCAAATGGTCTCTCTGATAAATGAATGATGATGCATAATGCGGGGGGGAAAGTTGGCAAGAATGGAGGAAGGATAGATAGCATAGAGGGAAGGGAGGGGTGGGGGTGGGTGGGGAGCAAAATTAATAACAGAGTGTGTGACAGATACCATTGCCCTGTGTACATGCATGAATGCACAGATGGTGTGACTCTACTTTGTGTACAACCAGTGAAACAATAGCTGTACTCCATTTGTGTTCAATGAATCAATAAGTAAATAAAAAAAAAAGAATAAATGTTTTGTATCTAAGATCGGAAACTTGGCAAGAATATCTCCTCTCACTACTTCTATTTAACATCACAGCCATCAACAAAGGTACTCAGGAATACATTTAATGAAAGAGATGAATGAACTCTTCACTGAAAATTGAGAAACAATATATGGAGAAGTTAAGGAGTGTAAAAACAGTGAGAAATATTGTTCATGGATGAGAAGGCTCAGTACTATTATAATAGTAATATTTCTAGGCAAAAAAAAAATCACATTTGAAGAGTACATATTGCATGATACTATTCACATGAAATTCTAGAAAAGACCACAAGTGGTTGTTGACAATTGGTCATGCAGAGAGGAGATCAACTGCAGGACAAGTAGAGTGAGAGGTTTGATTTCTGAGTTGTAGCAGTTATCAATGATTATATAAAATCTCAAAATGAATGATTTCCATTGCTGAACTGTTCAATCATTTAATTAAAAAAGGTAAAAGAGGGGGGATATTAATATAAATAAGGTGAGAAGCTTTATGAAACATTGAATTTGGTATGTTTTTATATAAAAATTATAATTGCTTTAATAAAACAAAGTTTAATGGGAAAGTTACCTCTCCCATATTTGATAATTCAGGTAGAATCTGAGAAACTTCTCAAGTATAATAAAAAGCATTATCATTGAGTCTAAACCATTTAGGACTAATAAAGATAATTGAATAAATTTTCAATTACAGTCATAATCCACACAAAGATGCAAAGAAATTCAAATATATGGGATTTTCAGTTGAATTGACTACTAATAAAAATGATGATTATTTTCCCCTCTTTTATTCTTTCCATCTTTCTCATTTTTCAGTTTTCCTGTAGAGAAGAGATTTTCTCCTTTCCCCACTTAACTGTGTATGTATGTACAGATATATAGCATTTTTAGTAACACCATGGATCAATGAATTATTTTGATTACATACCTCATAATCTGCTATCATTCCACAGTTTCAATCCATGGTCAGAGGGCTCCATTACCTTGGACCTGGGGTGAGGCAGAACATTGTGGCAGAATGTCGTGGTGGAGGAAAACTGCTCACCACATGACAAGCAAAGGGGCGAGGGCAGGGATAAGATACTGTTGCCATAGACACCTCCCCAGGGACAGTCCCTTCACGCAGGTCCCACTACCTACAGGTTCACCGCCTCTCAATAGTTATTCAAATTATGAATTCATCAATGGAAAAATCTACTGAGAAGGGTAGAGACATCATTATCCAAGCATTTTCTAAAAACCTTACCTCCGAACATTGCTTCAACACATGAGCTTTTGAGGGACATTCCATACCCAAATTTTAAAACCCATCAATTTTAAAAACATCTGCACCATGCTGTATTGCACAGAAGTGACACTTTTTAAAAATATTTGGTGCTAGAGATTGAACCTAGGGTCTCATGCATGCTAGGCAAGCACTGTATCACTAAACTACATTCCCAGTCCTTTTTTCAATTTTATTTTTGAGACAGAATCTCACTATGTTGCTGAGGCTGGCTTTGAAATTGTGATGCTCCTGTCTCATCCTCCCAAGCAGCTGGGAATAAAGATGTGCACCACCATGCTTAGCTCATCAATCACTTTTTGTATGAGTATTTAGATTTTTCCAATATGTAACCAATGAGTAACACAGTGCATGTGTGAATGTGTTCAGCAAGAGTGGAGGTGTATATGATAAATTCATAGAAGAAGAAATCATGTTTTTCCTGCTATTGTTTAGATTTTTCCCTCACTTTTAATTTTTTTCCTTTATCTGTTTAAGCATAGGAACTCTTGTGAAATAAAATGTATGTATCATAAATGTTTGTTCAATACTTTTTAAAATTCTATACCATTATACCGTACATAATATTGAACATTTCCATTACTCTCTCGAACTTTCTTTCATGCATCTTTCTGGAAAATTTACCTCCTTCCAAAAGGAATCATTTTCAAATACTTTTCTTTTTGGAACAAAGTTTTTGAGATACAACTGTTAGTGTGTTAATCATTGGATTTCATTCAACATAGTGTTATTGATATTTATCCATATTGTTGTATGTATCGCAATTGACTCTTTTCAATACTAAATGTTATATAATTGCATGAATATATCAAGAATGGATGATTAATTTTTCAAATGGATGAATAATTGTATCAGGTCCAATATTTGACCACTCCATAGAAGGCTAGTGTGAGCAGTCTTGTACAAGAGTCTTTGAGGAATTATATTATCATTTCTTTTGGATAAATACATAGGAGTGGAATTGAATGGATGTGCTCAGGTAATTATATCATAGAAGCATGTTTCACTTACAAGAAGTTACCAGTTTTGCAAAATGGTGCAAAACTTTACACTCTTTGCAGTGCATGGGTGTTTTATTTGCTCCACATTTTTTGTCAATATTTGTTATGGACAGTCTTTAATTTTAGTTTTTAACTTAATTTCCATAATAACTAGTAATGATGAATACCTTTTTCATGTGTGTATTGGCTTTTTGCATATCTCTCTTGGAAACATTTATACACATTTTATGCCCATTTTTATTGAATAGTTTTCCTTTATATTGTCGTCTATAGGAGTTCATTGTACAGACTAGATCCAAACCTTTTGCCAGAGGAATGTAATGTAAAGATATATTTTTCCAGTATTTGTGACTTGTCTATTTATTTTCTTAATGCTGTCTTTTAATTCAATTGCTTGCTTTCTCTCTGAAAGCCGGGTTACATTTCTCCCTTGGAGTATTCCATAGTGCAGAGATCTTGGTTTCTCAGAAAAGAGAAGGGCAGGTGAGGGCATCTTGAGCATGGGTTTAACTCCTGATTGATCCTGGAGATACAGAGTCACCTACATTCAAGTTACCATGACCTTGAAGTAAGTGCTGACCTACTAGAACAGCCCAGGAGGCCCTCAGCATGACTGAAAAATGCGAATATGCCTTTTCACTGCTGAATTACTGAAATTAACTTAGTGGTTTTAAAACACCAGTTATGAATTTGAGATATTTGGCATTAAATGCTTATTATTATCATGCATTGTGTATTATCAAAAATAAATAAATTCATATAGAAATTTATTTTACAATAGGCTTATTTCTTTGGATAAGTAAAAAGAATAAAGGGTTGCTTAGGTGTACAATGATAAGTATTGTGTTTCTGTGAGATTAGATTCAGCAGTTATAAGAGTGAATTTTCTTTCTTAATCACCAAGCTTTTTTTTTTATACATAGCACTGATCACAGCTGGATTCGCCCTTCCTGCCCTGCAAGCTGGACTACTGTGAGGAATTCTAATCAAGGGTTTCTTGAAGAACTACTCTTAAGTTTCCAGAGTTGCAACCAGGGGAGAACACAGCAGAGAGCTTGTTAACTGCCTCTGATTGCTAACAACATGTGCCCTGAGGGAACAGGGAGAAGTTCTGTCTCTGAACAATGCCTCCAGCCATGTCAACCTCCCAAGGTGTTTCGTTTGATACTAATGGCTGAGTCAAAACTTATTTACGGAAAATCCTCTTTCAGTCACATAAAGATGCAGGATTTTACAACTTTTTCAGAAGACCCTGTCATATATGGGGGATTTTCCATTCTTCATCCTTTATCTATTTTGGGTTTGAAAATCAAGGTTGTGTCAGTTTGAGAAGAAAAAAAATCTACATATTTATCTCTTTAAAAAAAAAACAGCATATGCTGACTATCTGTCTTTCTACACACTCACAGAAAAATGCACATACTCAGTACAATTAAAATAAAATATTCATCATTTTGAAATGTGCGAGTATATACTAATAGCTAGGTATAAGAAGTAAATATATGCAACACTATTTAACAGCAAAAACATCACGGCCCTGAGTGGCAGGGATTAATGATGCTGGCTGCAATGCATTTGGGCAGAGCCATCCCTTTGAAGCCATTTGATGTCATAGTGCACAGACCATAAACTTAACTTTTATAGCCTATGTTTTGCTTGCTCACTCCCTAAATAGGAGAGGATACATGCAGAAGGAAAGCCTTTTCCCTCACAAATATTTCACGTGGCTGCTAACAAGAAGTCACATACAGAATGGAGTTTTATCTCGGCTCACATCCCTTGCATCAGGCTCACACCCCGATGTTAATGAACACTGCAGATGACCAGAAGGTCAGCAGCAAAGCCAGAACAAGAAACTGAGGGTACGGAAGGAAGGAAATGCTTAAGCAAGTCTTGAACACTTGAGCTGAGATTTTAGGTTGCTGTGCCCCACATTCTGCCTGCGGTAAAAAAATGCCACTTGATTTAACAAGATAATTTATAAATTCAAATCCACAAATTTTTCATGTTTTCTGTGTGTTTTTGCAGTGTGCAAAGCATTCTAGCACATTGATAGATTACTAAGTACTGTATCTCTGATATTTTGTATTTGTAAGAAACATTCATCTATAGGATATTTTTTCATTTATTTTGAAATTTTTTTTTCTGTTATCATTGTAGAAGCAGGCTCCCAAAGTTCTACAGGTTTTTCTATTTCTTTTTTCCTTTAACTTATTCATTTTTTAAATTTTTTTAAAGTTTCTTTTGTTTTTTGTCAGCGCAGCGTGCACACACACACACACACACACACATACACACACGGTTTTTGGTTTTTTTGTCTATTTGTTTTTCTTTTGAAACAGGTCTAACTCAGTTCCCAAGAGCTGGCGTCAAACTTGCAAACTTCCTCCTTCAGATGGTTCTAAATCTTACACAGCTAGTATGAATCAGGTTATGATTGAAACATGCTTCTTTTAAAACTGAATTTATATTGATTTTATATAAATAAACTATTTAAAGTAACTATACAAAACCAGTGGTGAAACTTGGGTCTTCAGTAATTGATATGTTGGCAATGGCAAAGCATTGGAGATCAGTAAGTTGGGGGTTAAGAGAACCAACCACACAACTATGCTGGAAAAACATGAAAAATGGGCTGAAATTCCTGGACCTGTGATATCAGTCTTGGAGATCAGGATTGGGTCCTTGTTCACCTGGTGTTGAAGATTAAACACCCAAGAAACGCTGAGACAAGTGTAGAAGGCAAGTTTTATTTAAGAGAGGGACAGAGATGGACTTCTTCAGACAGAAGTGGGGCCCAGAGCTGGGTGCCCTTGGGAGTGGGTGTGTCTTGCTCTTTTGTAGATTCTCAACCCCACCTCCCACCCTCTCTTCTCTCCCCTAAGGGCAGGAAGGAGCAGAACAGGGGGTAATCATTTGTCTTGGGAAATGTGATCCCTGGAGGTGTTAGCAACCCCTTGAACTGGGAACTGAGATCCTTGAGGCTAGGAATTAGCAACCCAGTGACAACCAGCCCTCCCTCATCCTCTCTGGACTCCCATCATTCCTTATGTTCACTGACTGCGAGGCCTTCCACCCACTTGCCCAGTTTACTGAGGAATGTGACATTTCCTGTCCCCTCAGGCCAGAGGGGCTGCAGGCAGATTGCTTTTATTGGCAAAGAAAGGGTATGAGGAGCTTTCTTTGTTCAGTGGATTCATTTTATAGAATTACTCTTTTAACCTCAACCTTGTGTTCCCACCATCCTCATCTATTTGTCCCTTACACCTGGTCTGATAGATAGAACAAAGAATTGGAATGGCTAAGAAAGGTTTATGGGAAAGTATAGTTGAGCCTCACTGGGTTGGGGCTCAGCTTATATTTCAGCCTACATTGTTGTCAACTGAAAAAAAATTACAAACCAGCTTGTAGAAAAGCTGATTATTGAGAGCTAAGAGAAGGTGTTCCCCATGCTTAAAATAGGAACATCTGAGAAATGAAATCATACAGGATTTTAGACATACAAATTGATAGAGACACATCATATAGGCACTTAGCTCTCACTGTTGAGTTTTCAAAAAGTCCACCAGGAAAACTTGACGATCAAAGTTAGATTTAATAGATTTACCCCATAAGAGGAACATAACCTTCACAGTCTTCATGGCCTCAAAATGGGAAATTAAGGAATGATAATTGTAGGGCTTCAGGGTCTGAACCAAGTGATTTTCAGGGTGTTTTCAAGACTAGAAATGAGTTAGAATACAGTACTATTTTAGATGTCATAACTTTGGATTATGGGGCAATAGAGCCAAGGGTCTTGAAGCAAGTTTTGAACAGGAAGCCATTAGCCCTGATAAGTAATCCATTTAGCTGGTTCATTCTCCTGTCTTGTAGAAGCAGGTATGTCCTGGAGCAAGCAGCTAAATTATTTTGGCTTGGTTCTAGCATAGTTTAATACAAGGGTAAGGAATTATTTTGTTTTTCAGTTCCCATAATCTAGAAGAAGTGAATTCCAATAGTGGAGCACACACAGACACATAGGAATGTATGTGGCCGGTGGAGGCGGGCAGAGGGATGGAGAGAGATGACAGACTAAGAGGAAAATGTAAGTAATAATGTTGGATAGCCAAGATTCCTCTAATTACACTTGAGAGTTCTCAAAATGCAAAATGTTATTCTATTCTGATAATCCATCATCTAAGTTAGTCTTGTGGGTTGAACATATGATTCACCTATTTAAAGTGATTTCTTTCTTTTTTTTGTGGTGGGGGGGGGGGTGGGTGCTGGGGATTGAACCAAGGGCCTTATGCTTGACAGGCAAGTACTCTACCAACTGAGCTATATCCCCAGCCCTGATGTGATTTCTAAACACAAAGAGCATGAAGAGATGCTTCTGGTATTCAAATGAAGAAACGGCAATATATACAATCCTAAAAGATTTAGAGGATTTTTAGACATAGTCTGCCTATTCATAATTTTCATATTATTTGTCCACCATTAGAATCCCCACACTGCATGTCAAAATGTAGGGCATTGGGGTTCAATATGTTCTTCCAGAGTGGTCAGGGGAGCCCAGGAAGACCGTAGGCAAAAACTTGCAAGTAGTTGGCCTCAAGGACTCTAGCTATTTTGATGTAGAAGGAAGAGCTGGCACCTTAACACTTATAATCATTACAAAGTCTTTGCAAGAACTCAGAGAGTAAGGGGAAAAATACTCTATAGAAAGGCAAATTTAATTGCATTTACAACAGAGGTTTCAGGCAAACTAAAACAGCAACCTATTTTGATAGCCTGGTACGTTTCCCCAGATGACTTTGCCTGCTGCCTAAAATATATGAAGGAAATTCACTGTAAAGTGCAGCAAAAACTAGCAGGGTACTTTACTGATTACTCTAATGACCCAGCATCTTGATCAAGTTTTTTGACACTTCCCTGCTAATTGCTTGGGTTTCATGTATTATCCACAGCCTAGGGAAAAAAGAATTAGTCAAATATTTTAAGCATTCTAAGTTTTTCTCAAGGTTGCTTCACATACCTCTAAAATGTGCATCCCAGGCTGTCTTCTAACAAAAAGAAATTCTGTACATATAATCCCAAACTCAGAAAACCAATAACTAGCCATATATTAATTTATTCTGAAACTAAAATCTAGATTTTAAAATTAATTTTTGTTGATGCACTGTATTTATACATCATAATGGAATTCACTGTGACATATTCATGCATGCATGAATGCATAATTTGGTGAATTTTATTCCCCAGTATCTTCCATTTCCCTCTTTTCCTCCCTCCCCCTGGTCCCTCTTCTAGTCTCATTTCTCTTTTGTTTTTATGAGGTCCCTTCCCTTCTTCACATCCTTCTTTTCTAACTTACACATAGAAGAGAAAACATACAAACCTTGATTTTTTTGTGTGTCTGCCTCACAATTTTCATCTTTTTTCCTGCAAATTAAAAGTCTAGATTTTTCTTTTATCTCCTGTAGAACAGTCAACCTAGAAGAGTTCTACACAGAAGCCTTGGTATTATAGAGAAGAAGCAATATGGAAATATTTATTTTCAATTAAGAACTGTTTAAGGATAAAACATATATTGCTACTTATTGGTTTTCATAGTTTTAGATTATATGTGCAGAACTTATTTTTGTCAGCTTTGGGAGATAATAACTTTAGGTGTCAATAGAATTGATAACGGATTTTGCAAAAGGCTAATTCTCAGAGTCAACCAGGAGGGGATTCCTACATAGACAAAGACTGGAACTGATGACATTCAAAATTCATAAACTTCCCTAAAAGTCTAAGAAACAGTTCTAAATGTAAGAACTAGTTCTAAAACCTTCTGTATTCTTTGATTTTCTTTATACTTCAAAACATAGTTTCACACTGACTGCGATGGCTGAAGATTTCCCCCAGATTGACCACATTGTAGACAGATTTCTTCTTGCTTCTAGGCTTCTGCCCTCTCTTTTATTTAGAGATTTACTTTAGAAAACTAGTTAAAGTTTATGTAAATGTAAATATTTTGAAATATAAACCTTTTTAAAACCTCTGCCAGTTTTATAATCCAAAACTGTCTTTTTCCATAGACTTGTAGCAATTTCTTATAAATGCAACCATTAAGGAGCAGTGCTTGGGAGTGGGTGTCAGGCAGAACTTTCAACTTCATACAAGCCTAACCCTTGGTCCAAGTGGTAAAATTACCTCTTGTCATGAAGATACAAGAAAGTTGACTTTTCCACTAAGGCCCATCAGCAAAGACAGATGCCATAAGACCTCCTCAGCCCCAGAACTTAAAAATTTTCTAGCCCTTTGTTTCTTCTTTTCATAAAATGAAGTTCTTATTATGTATTCACCCACCTATTAATCCAATAATTACATCCTTAAGATTTCCTAGAGACGGTGCTAAGAAGATACCTAGATGAGTAAACTGCTTGATGGGACCACTTTCAGAAAACACAACACAGGAATAAAAGTAAAATAAGAAAAAATTTAAAAATTGGTGGGAAAAAAAAGTACTCTGAAAGATTAAAATTGGTGAGAGGAGATGGAGGGACAGTCTGTGGGTTGGATCTTGGGCAGGGAAGGAAGAATGGGCTCTGGGTAACCAGAGAAGATGTGCGAGCAGGTGACTTCAAAGCACAGGCAGGAGGACAGAGAGCAGGAAGACACCCAAGACTCAGGAGTCGTGCAATGCATCTAAAACAAAACTTTGCTAAGGAAATAAAAACAGAATTAAGCAGTCTATGCCTAAGTGGGTCTTAAGCATCATAACTTTTATCAAATGAATAATGAAAAGTCGTTGAAATATTAAAACTAGACATAAAAATGACAAAATTTGCATGCTTAGAAATGCACTTGGCAATTATGTGGTGGTTGTAAAACATTTTTGCTTCCATATTACCTTAAAGTATTTTGGGAGAAAACCATAGCACTCATTATAAAGATGTTTCCTACAACCAACACTTTGAATTGGGATCATGTGAGGAGGAAGTAGGAAAGCAGAACCAGCACAGAACCTTGATCACAGGAACATACATCCTAAATAGGTCTGTTGTAGAAAGAGACTCCTTGAAAATGGAAGATCTGGAAACAGGTTTTCTTAAAGTTTTATGATCCCAGTATTTCAAGCAAATATTTGCTACCCCCAGGAATATGAATTCAGCATTTTAAAAACTGCTAAAGACAATTAATTAGAGAATATAAAGAGAGGAGACAGAGATATCAGCAGAATATTTTTACATGAATCCAAGCAAAAATTATTTAGGGCAAGAAATAAATCAACGGAATTGGATTTTAGTTTTGATGCATCAGAAATCACTACTGAACCTATTGGCTTAAAATAATAGTCATTTGCCATTCCTGGGTCAGCTGGACTGTTCTATTTAACTGGACTAAAGAAAGCTGAACTTACCTTGACTCACTGACGCTTCTGCGAGGTGCTGGTAGGTAGTCTGGGGCCTCAATGATTGAAGATGGCTTTATCCTCTTGTATTGACTGCCTGTCAGGTGGGGAGATGAAGGAAACAGGTACAAAGTGCATTCATTACCCACCAGTCTAGGCTAGGTTTGATCATACAGAGATGACAGAGTATTCTGAGAGAAGAGAAAAAAAGGCAAAAGCTTGGATCTGCAAGATCACATCTGCTGCATTCTGTAAATACAAGGATGTCACAAGGTCAGCCCAGAATCAAGGGGTCAGTAAATACAGTAACTTCCTGATGAGAATTGTTATAAGAAGCATCCCAAAGAAGAGAACTGTGCTCACATTTGCTATCAGGCACCTTGGTGATAGAGTCTCTGAGATTTTAGAGTGGGGCTCAGTGTAAAATGGATAGCCTGTCAAGAATAGATAAATCACATCAATGGAAAGAGAGCCCAGAATGTGGAGATTAATGAAATATAAGGATTGTATAATCTAGTGTGCCAAAGTAGACTTAGTACAGAAAGGGTAAGTGGAAAAGGAGGAATAATGTACAAGATTGCATAAATGATGGATTATGGAAAAAGTTCTCACAAAAATTCATTGTAATTGAATTGAATTTAAATATGAACTAAATGCAAACATATTTTAACTAAAACCTTAGTAAATTATCCATATTTAAATGTGGTCAGCTTGGTCATGAATTCAGACAAGTATCAAATGTTAGTCTTTGAAAAAGTTTTCACCACCATCTACATCAGTCCCCTTACTTAACAAATGAGGAAACAGAATGTATCATTTACTCATACATATAAATGATGTTCTTTTAACCCACAAATACAGAACATTTATCATAATGCAACTGCTTCTAGATCCCATGGAAATAAAGATCAAGCAACTCTCAATTGCATATTTTGAGATGTGATATCAGTGTGTGAATTATAAAAGAAAGAAAAAATAAAAATTAAAGGTAATATGGATGATGTTGGAGACTGTTATGTTAAGTGAGATTAGCCAATCCCCAAAATCCAAAGGCTGAATGATCTCTCTGATTAATGAATGATGATGCACAATGTGGGGTGGAAGGGTGGCAAGAATGGAGGAAGGATAGATAGCATAGAGGGAAGGGAGGGGTGGGGTCAGGGGTGGTGGAGTAAGAATAATAACAGAATGTGTGACAGATATCATTGCCCTGAGTACATGTATGAATGCACAGATGGTGTGACTCTACTTTGTGTCCAACCAGAGAAACAATAGCTGTACTCCATTTGTGTTCAATGAATCAAAAATTAAATAAATAAATAAAAAATTTCAGGTAATATGAAATTCAATTTTCATCATTAACATCAACCACTTTCCAAGTCTTTAATCACTGATATGCATTGTACTCTAAATCATAGTATACTGAAAATGAAAAACTTCTTGGAAAAAACTGAGTGCGATTGTCTTAAAGCTGTGTATTTATTTTGCAGATACACCCTACAAGCTCTCGAGAGGGCAGGGATCCAGACCTCTGATCTCATTTAACCCTGAGTAAGTCTCCTGTTTTCTGCTGGACACACAAGGGTATCGTGTGGTTTTGTTTGTTTGTTTTGAAGATAAGGTTATTTAAGGGTACAGTGTTAGTAATAAAGCCATACTACACACTGGTCTAGTCCAACACACTGTCATACTGTTATATAAGGAAACTGAATGTAGGATGGGGTCCCTTGCTGAAGGTAATGGAGCGAGTTATTGGTCCGTCTAGAAGGAAGGTTTATGGTCCCAAACTCCTGATTCCCTGCCACTTCTTCCTCTTTGAGGCAGGAGAAGAAGCTATTCATGTGAAAGCAGGAAAACTTTGGAAGGGTTATGTCCCCCCAAAACTCATGTGTTGAAGGCTTGGTCCCAAATGCAGCAATGTCCAGGGGTGGAGCTGATAGAAAGTGATTGGATCATGATTAGCCCATTGAGAGCTGAACGGACTAGTGAGTGGTGCTGAAAATTTTAGGCAGGTGGTCATGGTTAGAGAAAGTACTTTAGGGGGGCATATCTTATTCCTGCCTCCCTCCCCGGTTCCTGGTTATCATGACTTGATCAACTTTCCACCACAAGCACTTCCAATATGATTTTCTACCTCATCTCAGGCCCAAAGCAATGGAGTAAGCCAATCATAACTTAGTCCTCTGAAGCCATAAACCAAAAAACCTTTCCTCCTTTAAATTGTTCATGTTCAGTGTTTTGGTCACAAGAACACAAAGCTGACAAATACAGGAGATATCCAAAAACAGAACGTGTATCCCACTGATTGTCAGTGGAGTATAGAATTGACTGCAAATATAACATATATTTTTATGTAAATGAGTGAAAAGTAAAAGTATAAACACAATCCTGTGTGTATGAATGTGGTTCTCAGTGATCTTCAAGTGTCTCATTGTGAGTTCCAGATATTGACTCATAAATGCAAGCCATCTGTGAGTCCTTTATCATACCTATGTTTGCCTTACTCTCTTCATCAGGAATGATATTAGAGTGACTAATCAGAGTTCTACTTAATCAGGCATTCTGATTAATAGTGGCTATATCAATTTTGCAGATAATTGAATTTCCAAACATTAGAATTCAAGTAAATACCTTTGACATTAAGCCTATCACAAACATAATATAATTTGTCTTTGTTGAATCAACAGACCTAATTGTTCAGGGTTATTATGATAAGCTTCATTATCTTATTGCTGAATTGCAAAAAGCAATGAAACCACTGAGATCTGCAAGCTCCTGAATATTACACAATAAGCAGATTGTGCCAAAGAGAAAGAAATTTCCTTTTCTGCACATCCTGCATAAAATTTCATGCTTCTGTTTATAAATTTTACACATTTACAAATGTTCATTTTGGAGTGTAAATAAAGACTGCAGCCCGAAGCATCTTGGTAGTTACGACAGATGGCGTTAACCATGTGGGAACGCTTGGTATTCATCTGTAAGATACAGAAAAATAAATTGTTACATAGTGAGAGCTTTGTCTTAACTAAATTCCTGCTATAATAGATATCATGGTTTCTTGTAGTATTTTAAACACTAATGAAAATTTTAGTCACTAAGAATCAAAATAGTATAACAAAGTATTAAGTTAATAAAATTTAAAATTCATTCCAGATACATACAAATTATGGAATTTAGTAATTATTAGTCTTTAAATATTTTTTAAATCTAAATTTACCAAGACAATGTAATCTCCAAGACAGACAAGTTTCATTAAAACGATTTCACACAAAGAAGCAAAATGGCCCTATTATTAGAATATTAAGATTTTAGGAAATCCTTAAAGCGAAAGTATTATTCAAAACCATTTTCTCCAGCGAGGTAGATGTAGTAATAATAGGCAGAGGGCTTCAAGGTTAAGAATGAAAAACTATCTGTATAATATATCTTGAAAAATTAAAAACAAAATCCTTCTGGTTTTTTGTAAATTGAAAAATTAGTTTCAATTTGCAAAAACCCAATAAGTCCTCCCCAAAATTTGTACATATTTGTGGGCACACATAATTTCTTGTGTGTATATCTTATGGCATGCAAAATAAGGGCTCTTTTTGGATATACCCTAAAAATTGTCAAATTTCATATTACCAGTACAGAATTATTTAGCTATTTTTTGTATACCCACATTGCATAAAGTACTATGCAAGCACTAGTATATAACAATGTCTTCCATTTATGAATCAGTGTTGTGAACCAGGTATTGGGGAGTACTAGATTGCCTTGTGAATCTGGATAATGTATATCTCTCTATATTCTTACCATCTACCAATCATTTTTATAGTTAAATATTTAAAATCAGTATCAAATTTTAATGGTTTTAGAAACACATTACTCAATCAAACACTGTCCAGTCATCCTCCAGATAAAGTCTCAAGAGAAATATCAAATCCACTCAAAACAAACTAAACATCATCAGTGGAGCCTGAGGTCCTGCTAGATATTTTGGTCTGGGTCATTTGATCTTCAAAGTTCTATTCATTTATCTATTTTAAAAGACGTCTAAATTCTTCAAGTCCCAGTACTGCAAAATGTTTTTTTTTTCTAAATGCAAGCATACCAAAATAATTTTAATTTTGAATCCCAAATCTTTACCACAGGTTAAATAGAAGTCAAAACACAGTTTTTTTAGAATTCTTAATGTTTCCAGTGGCCGTTATCTACTACAGAGAACTGGCATATACAATCTAACATTTATAAGCATACATGAATTTGAAAGAAGTTACTATGCTAAGTAAGTCAGACACAGAAACACAAATACTCCATGATCTCACTTATATGTACAAATCTGAAAAAGGTAAACTTGTAGAGTTGAAGGGGGTTAACAGGGATTGAAGAGAGGGGGAAATGAGAAGATGTTTGTCACATCTTATAACTTGAAGTTATAAGATAAATAATTCCCTGAGACCTAATGTACACCAGGGAGACTGTAGTTAATTTTTTTTTTTTTTTTTTTTTTTTGGTGGAGGTACTGGGGATTGAACCCAGGGCCTTGTGCATACGAAGCAAGCACTCTACCAACTGAGCAACATCCCCAGCACCTGTAGTTAATATTAATGTACTATATACTTGAAATCTGCTAAGAGAGTAGAACTTAAATATTGTCAACACACAGAAATAGAGGTAAATATGTGAGGTGATGAGTATGCTAATTAGTTTCATTATACAATCACTTCACAAGATATCACCTTAAAAAATACATATAATTTTGTCAGTTATACTTCAGTAAAGCTGACTATATATACATATATATTATATAGATATAGACATAGATACAGATGTACATACTGTGAAGGTTTCCATAACAGTCAAAAACTTCATATCATTTCTTCTTCTCCTTGAATTCATATTTTCATTCCACTTCCTTCATAGATTGATTTATTATCAATTCATTGTGTTAACACCATGTATTTTTATTTTTAGCTTTTAAGAATTGATCACACTCTCATATCTCTGTGTTGCTTAACTTCAGGGAACATTATTCACATAATCTATACTCTTAGTTATATTTTAGGGGTGGGGAAAGCATAGCAAATGAAATTTATTTTCATTAGGTCCTAAGGTTGAGAAAAATTTTCTTAAAGGCATAGTTATAATCACAACAATAATTAGTACAGAATTAAAACATAATTAAACTAAATATATAAATATAAAATAAAACAGTAATATCTTATTAAAAGTAATGTTAATATCTGAACTTTCTTTTATAATTAATCAGTACACCATTATTATATCATTCATTGCTAGAGTATAAAAGGGCCCAGTAACAATACCATCTACCATCCTTTCCTGATTTTCATGTTCAGATGTGAGATCTAATAGTCTTGTTTGAATAAGAAATACATTTGCATGGAAAAATTTTGCAAATAAATTCTCTGAATTCTTTGGCACCAAAAATCTCCTAGACATCTTTCATCAGACTTCATTTTAATTGTTTTTTGGTAGAAAACTTGATTGGTTCTTCCTTTAATTTTGTAGGGATGAATGATGTATAAATATTTGTTTTAGGACAAACCCATCATTAGGCATATTCATTTTCTTAGAGTCATATCTAGTACCTCCAATATCTTTTAAGAGATATTCCTATCCTTTTTACTGGTAACTAATCTGTCTAGCTGCTCTCTGTCCTACTTACCAGGGATGTGCTGACACTGTATTGCTAGAGAGGCAATGTGTTTTCCAATGTGTTCAAAAGCAGAGAGGGTATGATTTTAATAGAAATAAAGAAGAGACAACATATAAAAGAAAATGTTTAGAGGCATGACAGATATTACCTCATAACAACAGGGTGAAATATTCCACTGCAGGAACCATTTCAGAAGGAGAAGTACAAATAAATCAAGAATATGACAGGACATTATTTCAAAATATCAAGTGTTATGGTTTGGATATGAGGTGTCCCCCAAAAGCTAGGAGAAATGATTGGTTTTTGAGAGTTTTAATCAATGAATTAATCCCTGATGGGATTAACTGATAGCTGAAGGCAGGTATGGTGTGGCTGGAAGAGGTGAGAATTGGGGCATGACTTGGGGATATATATATTTGTATCTGACGAGTGGAGTTTCTCTGCTTCCTGATCACCGTGATGTGAGCCGCTTCCCTCTTCCACCCTATCCCTCCATGATGTTCAGCCTCACCTCCAACCCTGAGGAATGAAGCTGACCTTCTATGGACTAAGACCTCTGAAACCATGAACCCTCAAATAAACCTTTCCTCCTTTACAGTTGTGCTAGTTGGATCATTTAGTCAAATCAGTGAAATAGCTGACTAAAACACCCAGGGGGACAAGGTGTCAACTCTTCTTTGGTGATCTAAAACTCATGGAAATGATTTTTCAGAAACTAAATCACAATCATACAGATAAACTTCTGCATCCATAAAATTGAAAAATAGGAAATAAGAAACCATTCATTATTAGTGCCTGTTATTATTACTAATAATCTGAACTGGAATAAATGGTTTAGGCAGTTATCAATGGGTTTATAACATTTCTCAAATTTAAATCTTAATAGTAACCAGAAATCAAGCATCTAACAATTGTATTAAAGAAGAGACAAAATAAGCTATTTCAAACTGTGCCCAGTGGGACAAATTTGGACTCAGCTTTTTCAATAGGGCATGTCAGAGGAGAAAGAACCTGAGGGCACCATTGCTCATACATGATATCATTCAAAGCAGAATTATCCTGCAAATGAAAAGTTAATCAAACAAACACTCAGAAAATGACTAAATCAGGTGAGCATTTCATTCTAAAAAGTGGAATTGAGAAGGCGTAGAGAGTGCCTCCCCATAATGCTAGACAATGTATTGATAAATGTGTGAAGAATGTCCAAATGGATTTGTGCCATGTATTAAGTTTGGCTATCCAATACAGTAAGTAATAGACACACATGGCTGTTTAAATGAAAATTTAAAGAATATTAAGTTTTCTGTCATTCAGTCTCATTTCAAGTAGTCACATGTGATTAGTAGATATCATGTTGGACAGTATAGACACAAAATGTCCATCATGACAGAAAATTGCATTAAACAAGTTGCCTTCAAATTTTTGTATAATGAACACATGGATTCTTGGTAATAAGAGAGCTGTATGACTCATCTCTAATAAAAAGAATGAACAATTTAATGAAATTTACATCTTTAAACTAACATAAATATCATTCACTGTATAAAAAAGATGAGGCTTTTTACAAACTACACTATAAAGGCCTATAAACTAACAAATTTCCAATATTGAACAGTCTATGCCCTTTCAAATAAGAAAAGGTCAGATCTCTAATGTTTAAAACAATATCATTATGTGAAAATAATTTGTACTAAGGCATTCACAATTATTGAGAAATAAGCAATTAAAACTTCTCCTATTAGCAATGATATTGATCTTGATTTTAAGGGTCTAAAATAAATACATTGGGATTATTATCATGGGGTATAGATGCAAATGTGTGTGCATGTGTGTTTCTGTGGTCCCTGTTTTATTGTTTAATCAAACTTTATACTTTCTTTACTAATATGTTGAAAGTGCATTTTGACAGATTTTGACAAATGTCTAACCATTCTACAATCATGTTTTAAAATGTTCCCATCATTCCAATGATGTCCTTTGCAGCCATTCCTACCCCCACCCCCACCATAACAGTTTCTGGAAAAATCTGACCTGTTTCAGATAACTACAGATAAAGTTTGTCTTTTATAAAGTATCACGTAAATGGTTTTATGTACTGTATTCTCTATTGTATCCAGTTTCTTTCATTCTGCATAATTTAAAGATTAATTTCTATTTTGTGTATTAATAAGAAATTTTTTTAATGTTTAGTAGTTTTGAAATATCATGGTTTGTTAACCCTTCACCTTATGATTGACAGTTGAATTCTTTCCAGCTTTGGCCTTTTAAGAATAAAACTGCTATGAACATTTGCACATATGTTTTAAGTGGACATATGTTTCATAATACTTGGGTAAATAATTTAAGGGTAGAATTTCAGGATTATGTGATAAATTTAACTTTAAATAATTTTCCAAAATATTTTAACACTATTTGCACTATTTTCATTTTCAAGAGGTATTTATGAGACTTCTGCATAGTGGTATTTCTTCTGGTTTTATTTTACATTTCCCTAATGCCATAAGAAGTATCCTTTCCAGTGATGATTGACCATTTGTCTACTTTATGTGAAGGCTATGTTGAAATTTGTATTAAATCGCTTATTACTATTGTTCTTTACATATAATTAATACGTGTAATGTTTATGTATTGCACAAAACTTTTCCCCCAGTCGACCTCCTTTTAAAAAAATTTTCGTAAACAGATATGTTCAATCCTCAGCACCACATATGAATAAATAAAAGGTCCATCAACAACTAAAAAATTTAAAATACATATATTTCTAGGAAGAGATTTTCATATTTAGTAGTCAAACAAAAATTTTCGTATTTACTAGTCAAACATAAAAATTTTACATTTTAACATGTTTCTTTAAGGTATTTTTTGTCTGCTTGTTCAAGAAATCTTAGCCTGTCTATCCAAGGTTATGAATATATTTTTCTCCATATTTTCTTTTATAAGGTTAGAGTTTTCATTTTTAAATTTTGATCTATCAGCTTTGTGTTAATTTTTACATACTATTTTAACCCATTTAACCCATCATTCCAGATGTGATAAACATAGACAAGCTTTAACTGAACAACAATAATACCATTTATAGTAACTTAAGGGGTAAGTTTGAAATAAATATTATGTTTTAGAGGTCTAGTCTTTTGAGAAAAGTAATAGGTGAATATTTAGAGTATTTGAAATATATATAATGTATATGAAAAATATATAAGGGATATATAATCGTTAGATTATATATTTCCAACCTATCTAAATGCTCCTGTATCAATTTCATTGAAATATTCACATAACTGAAAACTTGGAACTTAATGGGTTAAGCTAGAGTCAAAGAGCATTTTTTAAAAATATGTGTGTTTGGTTGTTAATTGTTCTTAAACACTTTGTTGAAAAGAATATCCCTTACATTGCATGAGAAAAGAGAATAGAATAGTGATTACTAGGGTCTAGGAAGACTAGGGAGGAGGGAGGAAAGAGGGATTTGAATAATGGTACCAAAACACAGATAGACAGGAGGAATAAATTCTAATGTTCTACAGCACAGGGGGTGAATATAGTTTAGAACATTTCACTACATGTGTAAAGGACTGGAAGAAAGGAATTCGTGAACTCCAAACAAAAAGAAGTGATAAATGTTTAAGACATAAATGTGAAATACCCTAATTTGTCCATTACATGTTGCATACATGCAAAAAATTATCATGATCTCCCCCAGAAATATGTCCTATTAATATGTGCCAATTAAAGATAAATTTAATAAAGAATACTGTCCTCTCTCCATTGAATTACTTTGGTATCTTGTTGGAAATTAATGTCTGAATATGTATGAGAGTGCTAATGAACTTTCTATTCTTTTCTACTTAATTTCTATGACTGTCCTTACATAATAATATTCAATCTTAATAGCTGTAACTTTGTAATTAGTCTTGGAATAAAGTAATGTAATTCCTCTAAAGTTTTTCTCTTTTCCAACAAAGTTGCTTTTACTTTTCTAAGCTCATAATATTTTCAAACAAATTTAGAATGAGTTTATGAGTTCTACAAATAAGTTTGATGAGATTTTGATTGGCATTGTGTGGAATCCATGAATTGTTAGCAATATTAGATATCTTAAAGATATCAAATCCTCCTACTCATGAATATGCCTTTTGTTTCATTTTAAAATCTTTTTTCTGAGATATAATCAGTAGTTAGGTCTGCACATGTTTTGTTAAAGTTGCCTTAAAAAGATCATGCTGTATATTTGTTCTTGTTGACCTCTAAGAATTGTATTATTTCCCCCCTAACATCTTCTGTTACCCATGCATCATTCAATAGCATATTATTTAATCTCCAGGTGTCGGAGTAGTTTCTGTTTTTTATTTTATCATTGATTTCTAATTTCATTCCATTATGATCTGGTAGAATACAAGGTATCTCTATCTTTTTGTATTTGCTAAGAGTACCTTTGTGGCATAACATGGTCACTTTTAGAGAAGGATCCATGAGCTGCTGAGAAGAAAGTATATTCGCTTATTGATGGATGGAATATTCTATATATACCTGTTAAGTCTAAGTTAGCAATTGTGCTATTGAGTTCTATGGTTTCTTTGTTCAATTTCTGCTTGGAAGATCTGTTCAATGGTGAGAGAGGTGTGTTAAAGTCACCCAGTATTATTGTGTTTTGGTCTATTTCATTCCTGAAATTAAGAACAATCTGGGATACTTTGAAAGCAGTGCTAAGAGGAAAATTCATTCCATGGAGCCCATTCAATAAATGAATGAAAAGTGAACAAATAAATGACCTCACATTACAGCTCAAAGCCCTAGAAAAAGAGGAACAGTTCATTACTAAAAGTAGTAGAAGACAGGAAATAATTAAAATTAGAGCGAAAATCAATGAAAGTGAAAGAAACGAGACAATTCATAAAATTGACAAAACAAAAAGTTGGTTCTTTGAAAAAAATAAACAAAATTGATAAACCCTTAGCCACACTAACGAAGAGAAGGAGAGAGAGAACTCAAATTACTAAAATTCATGATGAGAACAGAAATATCACAACAGACACTATTGAAATACAAAACCATAATTAGAGGCTATTTTGAAAACTTATACTCCAACAAAATAGAAAATCTTGAAGACATCAACAGGTTCCTAGAAGCATTTGAGCCCACCCAAACTGAAACTAGAGGGTATGCATAATTTAAATATATCAATTTCAACCAATGAAATAGAAGAAGTCATTAAAAGCCTACCAACAAAGAAAAGTCCAGGACCAGATGGATTCACAGCCGAGTTCTACAAGACCTTCAAAGAAGAACTCCTCAAAGTATTCCATGAAATAGAGGGGGAGGGAATACTTCCAAACTCATTCGATGAAGCCAAAATCACCTTGATACTAAAACCAGACAAAGACACATCAAGGAAAGAAAATTTCAGACCAATATGCCTAATGAATATAGATGCAAAAATTCTTAACAAAATTTTAGTGAATTGCATACAAAAGCATATTAAAAAGATAGTGCACCATGATCAGGTGGGTTTCATCCCAGGGATGCAAGGTTGGTTCAACATCCGGAAATCAATACATATAATCCATCACATCAACAGGCTTGAAGTTAAGAACCACATGATTATTTCAATACATGCAGAAAAAGCATTTGATAAAATACAGCACCCCTTTATGCTCAAAACACTAGAAAAAAAATAGAGATAGTAGGAACATTCCTAAACATTGTAAAGGCTATCTATGCTAAGCCAACAGCCAACATCATCTAAATGGAGAAAAATTCAAAGAATTCCCCCTAAAAACTAGAACAAGGAAGGGATGCCCTCTTTCATCACTTCTATTCAACATTGTCCTTGAAACTCTAGCCAGAGCAATTACACGGACCAAAGAAATTAAAGGGATACAAATAGGAAAAGAAGAGCTCAAACTATCCCTTTTTGTTGATGACATGAGTCTCTATTTAGAGGAGCCTAAAAATTCCACCAGAAAACTTCTGGAACTCATAAATGAATTCAGCAAAGTAGCAGGATATAAAATCATTGCTCATAAATCTAATGCATTTTTATTCATAAGTGATGAATCCTCTGAAAGAGAAATTAGGAAAACTACCCCATTCTCAATAGCCTCAAAAAAAATAAGATATTTGGGAATCCATCTAACAAAAGAGGTGAAAGACCTCTACAATGAGAAGTACAGAACATTAAAGAAAGAAATTAAAGAAAATTTTAGAAGATGGAAAGATCTCCCATGTTCTTGGATAGGCAGAATTAATGTCATCAAAATGGCCCTACTACCAAAAGCACTATACAAATTTGATGCAATTCCAATTAAAATCCCAATAATGGACCTCATAGAAATAGAGCAAACAATCACGAAATTCATTTGGAGGAATAAGAGACCCAGAATAGCTAAAGTAATTCTTGGCAAGAAGAGCGAAGCAGGGGGTATCACAATACCAGACCCTCAACTATACTACAAAGCAATAGTAACAAAAATGGCATGGTATTGGCACCAAAATAGGCAGGTAGATCAATGGTACAGAATAGAGGACACAGAGACAAACCCACATAAATACAGTTTTCTCATACTAGACAAAGGAGTCAAAAACATATAATGGAGAAAAGGTAGCCTCTTCAATAAATGGTGCTGGGAAAACTGAAAATCCATATGCAGCAAGACGAAAATAAACCCCTATCTCTCATCTGCACAAAACTCAACTCAAAATGGATCAAGGACCTAGGAATTTAGACCAGAGACCCTGCACCTAATAGAAGAAAAAGTAGGTCCAAATCTTTATCATATCAGCCTAGGGCAAGACTTCCTTAACATGACTCCCAAAGCACAAGAAATAAAAGCAGAAATCAATAATTAGGATAGATTCAAACTGAAAATCTTTTTTTCAGCAAAAGAAACAATCAGCAATGTGAAGGGAGAGCCTACAGAGTGGGAGGAAATCTTTGCCACACACACCTCAGATAGACCACTAATCTCCAGAATCTATAAAGAACTCAAAAAACTCTACACAAAGAATACAAATAACCCAATCAATAAATGGGCTAAGGAAATAAGCAGACACTTCACAGAAGAGGATCTACAAGCACTCAACCAGTATATGAAAAAAATGTTCAACATCTCTAGTAATAAGAGAAATGCAAATCAAAACTACCCTAAGATATCATCTCATCCCAATTAGAATGTCTATTATCAAGAATACAAGCAACAATAGGTGTTGGTGAGGATGTGGGGAAAAAAGTACACTCATACATTGCTGGTGGGATTGCAAGTTGGTGCAGCCACTCTGGAAAGCAATGTGGAGATTCCTTCAAAGATTTGGAATGGAACCACCATTTGACCCAGCTATCCCACTCCTTCGCCTATACCCAAAGGACTTAAAGTTAGCATACTACCGTGATGCAGCCACATCAATGTTTATACAACCCAATTCACCATAGCTAGATTGTGGAACCAACCTAGATGCCCTTCAATAGAGGAATGGATAAAGCAACTGTGGTATATATACACAATGGAATATTATTCAGCCATAAAGAATAATAAAATCATGACTTTGCAAATAAATGGATGGAATTGGAGAAGATCATGTTAAGTGAAATAAGCCAATCCCAAAAAAACAAAGGCCAAATGATTTCTCTTACAAGTGGTTGATGACACATAGGGAGGTTGGGGGGAGGTACGGGAAGAATGGAGAACGGATGAATTGTATAGAGGAAAATGAGGAGTGGGTAGGGGGCAGGGAAAGAAAGATAATAGAATGAGACAAACATCTATACCCTATGTATATGTATAAATATGCAAATTGTATGATTCTACTTTGCATACAACCAGAAAAATGGTAGTTTTACTCCAGTTGTGTACAATGAACTAAAATAAAAAATTTAATAAAAAAAAGATCATTCTTATCGCTGCTGTTTTAAATATTTTTACTTCTAGTTCTTGTTGATCAATGTTATCACTTATTTGTTCCATAACATTTTTGTATGTACCTTTTGATTTTCTATGTGCATGAACATGTTGTAGGACAACAAAAGGAGTCTTTCTAAATGGTGCATTCCTATAAGTGCTATGTGCTTAATTATATTTCCATGCCTTAGCACACTGGCTAGGAAGGACTGCCATCATCATATTGAAGAGATGTAGAAGTTTAAACATCCTTGATTTTCTCCCTGTCTTACTTGTAGCAACATTAAGTAAGATTTTAACTGTAGGTTTTTCAGATTCTCTTTATTAAATATGGTACCATATGCTGCCAACAGGAAAATTAATTGAAATATGTGAAACCAGAATTGTTGGAAATAGAATAACAAAAAATTATAAAGATGATAAAATCACATAAAAACTAGTTAGATAAGGATTGTAAAACTCTATAGAATTTTAAAAGTTGATTTTATGTCAAGAAAATTATCTTAGACACAGTAACTATTTGATAGAAAGAAAAAATTTAAACTGTGTATAACCAATTTATAATCTTAAGAAATAGAAAATATGCAAAGTTAAATATTCTTTTCTATGTTAATTTTCTTCCTTTCCTTGATCTTTCTCAACACGTATTGCTTCAGGCCATTTATACATTCTGATGTCTACCTCCTGTTTCCTTCTTCCACACATCTGCTTTTTCTTCTTTTCTGGAGATTTCTGCCTAAATATCACTTTAGCAAAAGTGCTTTTCTGAACCATCTTATAAAGCAGTGACTCTCCCCATTTTCCTTAGTGCCTTTAGACTATTTTACCTTTCTTTATGATACTTATCAACACCTATTATATTAGACCTATTTTTTCATGAATTTACTGTCAGTCTTTCTTGACTAAAATAAAAGTTCATTAGGGGAGAATATTACTTCATGCCTTTTCTCCAGGTCCTAGAATAGCACCCAGTCCAGTGTAGGAGCTAATTGATATGTGTTGGTTTAAACAACCAATATCCTTAGATGGGTATGAGATGTGAAAAATCCTTAGAGCTTTACTTCTTTGGACTTAATTTAAGATTTGCAGTTCATATTTGAGAATCCTAGGCTTAGTCTTCTTATCTCTTTCAAAATCTCATTTACTATTAAGTTCTCCATTAGGTTTACTATTAGGTTACTAGAATCAGTTCTGATCAAATCACATCTAATCTATAAAAAGATTTTACATACATACACACATATGTGTGTATGCAGTGTAAATGTTTAATTTTCTCTAAAACAAAATAGTTCTATAAAACATTGTTCTCTATCCAGTTTCATGAAATTATGTACTGAAATATAGCTACCTATATATTTTCAAACTATTCCATTCATTAGGTGAATTTCTTAGTTCATTATAGAAAAACTATGAGTGATTTATAAATTCATCATTAAAGATAATTTTGTATTACAGCATCTCTGAAAATTACTGGATTATCAGTAAGATAGTGCAGACATTAAATTTAAGCATTCCTTAAGGCACATCAAGTTAAAGCATAATTAACGTTTACAACAATGTAGTTGTTTTAGGATTTGTAAAAATTCAGAGAGTACTAAAACTTATTTCTTGTAAATAGTGGCCCAGCATTAGTTTATATGGATAGCCATGCACTACAACTGTTAAGCTTCATTAAGAAGATATTAAGATCACTTTCATAGGTGTAATTAACTTCAGTTCTCATTTGCATACATTTCTTCAGTAAGATTGGTTAAAATTTGATAACAGAAATGCTGTTTTTGGATAGGCTTAATCAACTCTAAATGGTCACCAGGGACAAGACCCTAAGCCCACACAGCAAAATCAACAACTTCACATATGATGTCAGCCAAAGTGCCCAGAGAAGGTAGCCCAGATAAGCCCCTACCCCACTGCCTCTGCCTGCAGAGTAGCAATGCAGAAACTATGCACATATTCAGCTAAGGAATAAGTTAATCACCTGTTTTTCTCAATATGCACTGTGTACATGTATTAAAACACCTTTTATGAACCTCATAAATATGTATAATTATTAAGTGTTAATAAAAAATTCTTTAAAATGTTTAAGAAGAAGGAATTACTAACCACCTAATTTGATCACCACCACATTATCCCACCATACTCCATGAATATGTAAAATTAAAATAACAATAATGGAAATAATGCCAATCCTTTATATGAGATATAAAAGTTACCTGAAAAGGTTTCATTAACATAAATTTTTAGCCATCTACTTATTATATCAATTAAAAACTTGGCAGGACCTTACAGAATCAATCTTAGGAAAGTTAAGTTTTGTTGTTGGTTTGATTTATTTTTTTTTTGTTTTTTTGGGGTTTTTATTTTTTTATTTATTTATTTTTTTGGTGCTAGGGATTGAACCCAAATCCTGGTGGTTTAACCACTGAGTTACATCCCCAATCCTTTTTATTTTTTATTTTGAGACAGGGTCTCATTAAGTGGCTGAACTTGCGATCCTCCTGCCTTAGCCTCCAGAGCTGCCTGGCAGGACTGGTAAGTTTATATAGAGGTATAAGTGGAACTAGATCCAAGGTATAATGGAGTAAGCATCTTGAGGCACTGTGGTCATCAAAGTTGAATATTTAGGGACAACTTCACAAAGCTTATCAGGCAAAAAGAGTAGAGAGCAGAAAAAGAAGATACAGAAGGAAGGAAATGGAGATTTAACGGTAAATTTCACATGCTTAAAAGCCAGGGCATATTTTATGGTTGCACAGATGTTATGGAATCTTTTTAAAGATGTTTATGGATTCATCTCTTTAGTCTATGTGTGCAGGTCAACAATAGCTGAGCAGTTTGATGTTGCGTTTATTCCTGTTTACTTGTCTTCAAGGCAATGTTTGAATCTATGAAACTGCCAGATCACAGAGAGAAACCAGTTTGCTATTTCAGTCAACAGGATGGCTGCCTGAAGTCTGCTGTACAGGGGAGACTGCTGATGCATTTCTGTATTACAGAGACATCTTTATGTTCAGACTGTGCTCTGTGTCTATTAAGATAGATTGTAAGTCTTTGTGGAGCTAATTCTTTATCAATGCATATATATTATATATATACATAAATATATCAGATTCTGGATGAAAAAGAATAAGACACGTGAGTCTAAAGTTAGCATTAACACCATTTATTTTTCAACCCATTAATTTCTCCCCTTCTTGCTCCGCAGAAAGTTGGAAAATGTAGCCTTGGGAGTCAAGGAGAAGCTGCCATGTCTGTCTCATCTCTTATCTCACAGTGTGGTGAGAAGAGACTCCTACCATATGATCAGAGGCTCGGACTGCCCCAGGCAAAGTCATCTCATTGATGGCATTAATATGCACAAACTGACTGCTCAACACTCCCTCTTGACCATGTCCTTCTCTTTCAGGGTAAAATGGAAGCGGTTGTAATCACTGTGCCACACTCAATGAAAGTGTTCTGCTGACGTGGGGAAGGATCCCTTCTCCTTCCAGCATCACAGGAAATCCATAAAGCCACGCATTTATTGGGGAGTACTTAATCTGATTCAAAAACATCAAAAATTCTAAGAATTTTATATATATTATTGTTTTCTTACAAATTGAATTTTCATAGAGTCAGAAGGAAAAAGAATATTTCCCATCTTTTGTTCCTGATGGAGGCCTGTTATTACAAGCTCTGTCAATGGGAATGAATGGAATTCTATAAATCACTGGAAGAAATAGATAGCTGTGTAGGAAATTTCTTTATCTGAGACACTTACCAAAGTACCCATGTATTATGGTTTGTATCTCAAAGGTGTATCCCCCTAAAGTCTCATTTGTGTCAGCTTGGTCCCCAAAGCAAAAATGTTCAAAGGTGGGGCTTTTAGGAAATGGTTGAACACTGAGGGCTCTAACCTCATCAGTGGTTAATCTATGCAATGGCTGAATCATTTGAATACACTACTTACTGGGAGGTGATAGAAACTAGGTAGGCAGGGCATGGTTGGAGGAAGTATGTCACAGGGGTGTGTCCTTGGAGTCTATATTTGTCCATGTCCCTTTCTCTCCCCTCTCCGCACAGCTTCCCTGGTGCCAAGAACCAAGCAGCCTTCATCTACCATTCCCTTCCATCACGATGTTCTGCTTCACTTCAGGCCCAAAGCAATAGGGATGGTGACTATGGACAGAAAAACTCAAAGTAAATCTTTCCTCCTTTTCCGTTGTTACTCTCAGGTTTTTGTCACAAGGAAATTCTGACTAACAAATCATGAGAATTATTTTTGTTTACAAACTTAAAGCAAATAAACAACCAGGTACAGTGGCTCATGCCTGTAATCCCAGCAACTAAGGAGGTTGCAGCAGGAGGATCATGAAGAGCAAGGACAGTTTCCACAACTTAGGGTGATTCTGTCTCAAAAAACAAAAATAAAAAAGGTGTGGTAGCTCATTGGTACAATGCCCCTGAGCTCAATCCCCAGTACTGCAATCTATTAATCAATCAAATTTAAAAATAAACAAAAAGCTTAAAACTTGCTCTATGAATGCTGCCCTCTGCCTATGAAGGCAATTGGAGGAATGAAACAAGCTTCCCTTCAGGGTGGGACTGTAAATCAAAAGAGCAAATGCTTTTCATAGAATAGTGACAACAATATAAAGTTGTCAATCATACAAGCAAAACTTTATACCAGTAAAACTGCCAGGTTTTCTACCAACTAAGATTTATTTGGAAAATATTTTTTGGGAGCCCTTATTAAGTGTGTATAATAGAAATGCTGTAGTGTCACTGGACACTGCCATCAAAACCTCATCCCATGACTGTATGACATTATCTTAACATGAGCAGTCGATTGCCTTGGTTTACACATACATAGAAGTGTCATTTGCCTACTTGTCTTCATTTCTGTAGAGAATTTATGGCTTGTTTAACATGATTGTACCAAATATTATGGTTAGTATTTTTAATTTTGTATACATTATGTAACATTTTGTTCTAAAGATTTTACATTCATTATTCTTTGAACTTTTATAACAACCCTGTGAGACAAGACATGGTTGGTAAGCTCATTTTACAAGGAAGGGGGCTTAATAGTAGATTAAACAGCTAATTTTTTCAAAGTCACCTAATTTATAAGTGTGATGCTGGCCATATAACCAAGGGTGATTAGAATCTCATTTCCTATGGTTTGCTATAGCATTTTAGTACCAACCTACAATGGACTAAAGTCAAGTGAATAGTAGAAATATTATTGTGGCATATTCTAAAAACCTTATGGGAAATTAATGGTATTTGTTCACCTGATAACAGATACAAAATATATGTCAAAACAGAGACTTTTTTTGAAAGGAATTAAAAAATAAAGACACTTGTGCTTGAGGTATAACTCAGTGGCAGAGAGTGTGAATAGCATGCACAGGTTATAGGCTTGATCCCCACCACCACCAACAACAACAATAATCACAAACTCTGAAAAATAAAGACATTGCAACATGCTTTTCCAATAAGAACATTAATGGAGTTAATTCTAAAAAACTGAATGAAAAAAATGAATTAATAGATAAAGAAATGAAAAAATAATAAGAATATATTTTAATAGAATATTCTTCTCCATGCACAAGAAGCTTCAGATTGGAAAGCCCACAAACTCTTAGTTTTAGGACCAAGCTCTAAAACTTGAGTTATGGATTAAGTGAAGATGTAGTTAGCACGAGATGGCATGCTGGTTAGCATGACGTTGGTAGTTGGCGTAATTGTGTAAGGGAATGTCATAGAAAATAAGATGCACTGGATGGGGAACATTTATCTACAGGTGAACTAAAGCCATTGACTGCTCATGTCAAGATGAAGTACTACAAAAACAACAAAAAGATGGAGTAATACATTATGTTTACCTAATTCTTCATTCTACTCATAAAAACCCACCCTGAGAATTACTGACTGTGTAGGCTGCATCTCTATTATAGTCCTTTGTTTATCTGTTTATTTGTTCTGAAAATGGTCTACCTGGATACTCTTTACTGTTCAGACAAAGAATTATGGCCAAAGCAGAGCTATACCATAATTAAATTAAGAAATGCATCTCAGAATCCATATGAAAAAAGAAACGAATTATAGGTCAAATTGACTTTCATCTTTGAAAATGTGTCCCTGAAGATAATTTTAAATAGTGAAATTTTCAGAATAGAAAAATGATTACATGACAGGTTGCACATGACATGCTCCCTCAAAAAAAAAGTCAACATTTTTAAAAGTTTTGAAATCTTGATGTAGAGTTCACAGACCCTGACATATATTACTGATAGGAAATGAGGAGGAAAAGGTGATATTCTAGCCTTAAACCACCTTAACAAATAATTAAAATAGACTATTTACTTCAAATTCACAATTCCGTTCTGTGGTAATATTTAGCAGCTCCTCTCAGTCTTTAAATACTGTCCTTTTCACTTTCATATGTCCTTAAATTGGTACTTAAATAATCTTCCTTATTTTGGGGGGACCATTAGATATTTTGTGCATACTCTGCTGGACCACTTTCTTTCTTATACTTTATAGGTATAAATGTCCCAAGATAATTAACTCTTAGCCCTAAATTCTGAAATTTCTATGTGCAATCTATATTGATAATAAGGCAAATATTCCTCACTTACAGTTTTTCTTTCCATAGGAAAAGAGATCGACTCATATTCCACTGTTCTCTTTCTATCCCTATCGCTCCTTCCCTGAATTTGGCATGTCACTTATTGGTAACAAGAGAGATTTAGGGCAAGGAACTCATTCTTGTATCATAGTCCCTTCCACTCTTCTCCTCTGCTAAGAATGGTCTGCCCTATTTATATGGACTTTTCATTCCAAAACAGTCCACCATTTATTGAATGAATTGACTCGGGAGAAATAATTTCCTGAAAACTGGAAGGTTCACATTGGGCTGGGGATATAGCTCAGTTGGTAGAGTGCTTGCCTCACAAGCACAAGGCCCTGGGTTCAATCCCCAGCACCACAAAAACAAAACAAAAACTGGAAGGTTCACATGAAGATCTACCAAGAGCCATAAAAAGATCCTTCAATCCTTCATTGTTCACCTTACAAGAAAATAAAACAAATTTTAAAATTAAATGATTACTGTGGAGTCAGTTCAGGAACTTTCTAGTGATCAGTTAGACATTTGCACACTGAGCCCTTCATAAACCTTTTCAGAACCTGGCATCCTCTTTGAGGAAGGTAACATCTCTAGTCATTGAAGGGTTTCTTGCTAAAACTTGTCTTGCCATCTTCTCTATTCTTGCATTTCACTAACATTTCACAGTCCCTGCCATTCTCCATGGACAGTTCTCAGTTTCAAATCTACCTTAGAACCCATGCCAAAAGTAGACTGTAATAAACTAGCTACATTTACTTTACCACCTAGCAGTTTACAGGAGTGTAAATCCTTTATAGACTAAGATCACAGTGGTCCAACCAACTCCACAGAATTAGGGAGGAAAAACCCTTTCTTGGCTCATAATTCAAGTCACCTAGGTCAGAATAATACACTCATGGAGGCAATGTCATAAAGCTGATTTTTCCTCATTGCAATTTCATTCTGACAATATCTAGATTCTTAAATTTACACATGTTAAATTATCAGGTTAAAAGTGCTTGTTCTAGGTCATAGAAAAAATGACTCTGATTTGTACAAGTATCTTATTTATGCAAAAATTAAAACCAGAAAATTTTAATAGAAAATATTATTTTTGTCCTTGACAATGAAATCCAAACATAGAAAATAAAGTCATTTTCGAAGATCCCACAGAAAGTTGCTATTAAAGCAGAGATAGGACTCAAACACCTTTAATTCATACAAATATTTATAAAAGTATTCAGGATTTTTATATATTGTAAACTAAAGAAGGTAGTTTTTCCTATCAATAAAATAAACATGGCATGATCTTAGCTCCTCCTCTGTTAAAAGAAAAGTCTCCTCTGAATACATACATATGAGCGTATTTTATATTTTAGACATTATTCAATTTTAAATAAATTTCCTAATATGTTAAGTACATTTAAATTTGTTCCCACTAAGATTCTTGATTTCTTGATTTGTTTTTAGGCATATCTGCCTAATGGAGGAAGCATGCATGTGCAGAGGTTTTCAACAATGAGCTGTAAGGTTCAAGGGAAAAATAATAAGACACCAGAACAAGAAAAAACAAATACTAGTGATGTTCAGGAAATAGGGAAAGGGGAAAGAAACTCATCACAGTTTATAGGAAGACACAGAAAACAAGCAATGCTAAAATTCACAAGGAAAAGGAAAGTAAGATTCAGAGAAAATGAAATGAAAAATGAAATGGAAAATAACGAAAAGGTCTAAAAGACTATATTCATACCCATTATTAGAGAAAACAGATGATAGAGAGCCAAGCTACAGCAGGTATCCCTACGAAGAAAACTAAGCAAACAAAAGAAAAATATTCCAAAATCCAATTAAAAGAAATTTTCCTGAATTTGCATCTAACAAATTGAAAGAGTGTAACATGTCCAAAGAAAAAGTGACATTGAGAAATCAAGCTAAAGCGAAAATAATGAAGATGCAGGACTTCCAAGAATGAGGAAATCTACGTTTTTTGTTTTGTTTTTTTTTTTCATCCCTGATTTCTTCTGCTTTCCATTGCTCATTCAATAGCACATTATATGGGGCCAAAAAAAAAAAAATGAAATTCAGCATTGAATCTGTTTAAATATAGGATTAAGCCTAAATATCAGAAGAATTTTTCTTAAATGCCAAAATAAATCGAATTTACAATTTGTAGACTTATAGACTTTTTAGTTTACACTCTGAAAGTATAGAAAGGGTAAGAGAGATGAGGTAAGAATAGAGTAGCAAACATAATATTAAAGATTGATATATTGGGCATTAGAAATATAAACATGTATTTTCACTCTGTAGAAAACCAGCAGGAGACTAAAAACAGAACTATCTGAGAATAGAACATATTAGTCTCAGGAAGAGGAGATGGGGGTGGCAGGGAGTGAACGTATACTAATGATGTTATTATCTAGAATGAAGAATCAATACATACTCTCAAGAAATAATTACACACTTGAATGTTGCCATTATAAAGTAAGCCACAAAAAGACAAAGTGAAATTGTCTGAAGGAGACATGGAAAAGCCTAAAACAAACGCCATCCTGTGGATGAAGAAAGAAGAAGAAAGGGGAGAAGGGAAGGGGGAGGAAAACGACCAACTGCAGAAGACGGTAGCCTAGGCGTGACATCAGCAAAGAGGAAGTCGCTTGCTTGTCTAACCCCTCAGCATAAGTGTGGCAGCCATTCAGACAAAAGTGCCTCTCTGTAAAAACTTAGGAATCCAGGCAGTTAGGGTATAGACCCCAGTGCAACCTAAAACTGAGGAGGGTGGGTTCAAGAAGAATCTCCCCTCAAACATAGGTATGAAAAATTTAATCAAAAAGACTAAAAATAGAAGGGGCAGCCTTTTAAACAGAGAGAGGGCAAGATCAACTACCACGCACCTTGGAATCATACCAAGGGATAACTCCAGGCAAAATACATTCACAAATTCATAAAACTCATTATAGTAAATGGATAATCTACAATAACTTTGTAATGATTATATTCCAGTATACTAACACATTCATAAAAATCAATCTTATATGAGTTATGAGTCAACTAATCATCAAAGTAGAAATAGTATTAAATGGCATTACTGGTCATCATATTGGGAAACTAGAAATTGACAGCATAATTATAAATTAAAGGAAATAAATAAATGTGAACCTGCTGGAAATGACAATAGTAACAACAATAAGCCCTGTATCTTAACATCCTAAGTCAGAGAAAACTAAAATAAGTTTACAAAATATTTAGAAACATTTTGCCTCTACTGAGTTTACAAATGTATATAAAGAAAATGAAAGTCAAGGAATGCTTGGCATTTAAAATTGCTCTACCAATGAAGTTCTTATTATAAATTGATAGTGATTATGATTATTACTACGATAGAGTTGACAATCTTTTATAAATTTTACACTGGCAGCTCTTTGGGTGAATTTTCTTCATTGTTAGGGGTCAGAAATATTTGATTATCTTTCCAGGATCTTGAATGTGTCCAAGCCCAATGAGAGAGCCATTATTGAACAGCTTGTGTGAGCCAAAACAAAGTAATTGATAGTAAATTAAATTTCCTTTCTTTGTAATGTTTTAATTACCCAACCAAAATACTTTGCAGTCATACATACAATCAGATATGAGTGTATGCATTAGGTGAACTGCATGGGAACAAAGTTAGTTTATCTTTAATCTTTCTACCCCACCAGTTAACCAAGTATCAAATTGGTAGGAAAAAAATGTGAAGTATATATTTTAAAATGTAAAACAGTTTAGTATCAAGAATAAGTTGAGGAAATAATTTGTTGTCTATAAAGAAGATTGACATTTAGATTTGTTCTATTGGTTTAGTCTCTGCAAGGAAATTCCATGTTGGGAAAAGTGTAACAATAATCACTTTTGATGTAATGCAAAAGGGCATGGTACTCAGGCTCTCCCAGATCTCAACTTTCACCACCATGGACATGGAGAACCAGGAAGATACAGAAAGCCAGGTACCTTTACGTCTTTTCTTTCTTTGTGTGTGTGTGTGTGTGTGTGTGTGTGTGTGTGTGTGTGTATGTGTGCGCGCGCGCACGTGCGCGCGCGAATGTGCTGGACATTGAACCTGAGGGTGCTCACCCCCTGAGCCATATTTCTTTTTACTTTTTTAAATTTTGAGACAGAGCCTCACTGAGTTTCTCAAGCTGTCCTCCAACTTGCCACAGCCTCCCAAGTAGCTGGGATTACAAACACACACTACTCACTTGACCATATATTTTACTGATCTTTTAAAAGCACTACCAGTACAGTGTCAGGCACCTAGCAGGAGCTTGGTAAATCTTAATAAGAACATTGAAAAAAGGAATATATGACATTGGTGCATGCATTTCAATTTTCAGGTCTCGAAATGAATTACATGTCATTGATTCTTTTATGAAAGAAGCTAACTGCAAGTAACTCAGGTTTGGAAATTTAACTAATAAAGTGAGTTTTTACATTAAACTCATAATTAAAAGGTTTTTTTTTAAAAATTTTCTTCATATATTATGAAACCAACTGAGTGGGTCAAGTCTCTCTCCTACTTTAGAGTGCTCACTAGTTCCCCAATACCATTATGACTTTAACCTGGCCCAAAGGTCCTCCCATGTTTGAGCCATTGGCCTCTTCCTTAATTTTACTTAGCTTCTCATGTTTCTCACTAGTCCTTGCAACTGCTGATCTCTATGCCTGGAAGTAAAACAAATACTTGCTGAATGAAAGAAAGAATGAATGAATCTATTCTCTGTTTAAAAGTAAATTTGTAATTCAGTTTTGAAAATGTCTGCTCAAGTTTTGCTTATTAACTATTTCATTGTGCATGAAGTAACTGAGCACTTCTTTTAAGGTTAATAGTGCAAGCTCCAATTTTAGTCCCATTACATTACCATGCAATTACCTTTTTTCTTCACAACCTCACAGTTCAAGTGAGTAATATTTCAATGCAATTATCAGGAAATGTGAAAAAAAGAGATACCCATCTGATTAGGCAGTGGTGTGGGATGGAAAGGGTCTCCTGGGACTGGGACTGGGACTGTGATAAACCACCTCTGGGATGCTATTGTGTTCATATTGCTAAGCACTTACCCATGCAACTTTCCCTGGTATTTTTAGAGAAGAAATAATTAGGACACCAAAACACTAAAACAGAAACATTTTGACTTAAATCTATCACTTAGGGGAAGAAATGAGTTAATTTTGCAAAGGACTGAAGTGCATTTTTTGGCACTTATTGAGATAAACACCCTCAATTAAAGCTTGAAATATAGAATTCCCTCTTAATTGCCCAAAATTAAAGCAAATTTTCTGAATTTTCATTGTGACAAAATACTCAACCAATGCCAATCTCATGGAAGTGGCCCCAGAGTGATACAGTGAGTGTTCACTTGTTCTTCTCTGTTATTCTAATTGTAGGGAAAACTATATGGTGCATAGAGAGGATGCCAAAGCAGAAAGCTTAGATTATGGAACCAAAAACATGTATCCCCACGCAATTAAATAAAAGAAGGGCATATAATGTACCTGTATATATGGAAGTGTTTAAATCCTAGCCTACTACTTAATAACTGAACAGCAAAACCACACATACTGGTTTTATTAAAGCATAGCTATCATTCCACCCAAAATGTGACTGATTTTTGTACTGTTAACACTAACAGGAAGTTAAGGTGAAAATCACCAAAGCTTAAGTGTTCTGGTTATAATATATAGATAGGTGAATTGAGATGGTAATAGTAGCATTAATAAAAAAGCAGCAGTAGGTAATACCAGGTGCCAAGGTGCCAGTCACTTTCCTAAGAATTTTGCAAATACTAACTTATTTCTTCTGCTGTTTTTCACTACAATTTCTTGAGGTACATATTGTTATCCTTCTGTTTCAAATAAAGAAATTGTCTTAATTTGCCCAAAGACACATAGCTAGTGAATAGACTATTAACATAAAATCAGACTCAAAGATATATGCTGTCAACCAGGACACTGCACTTGACTCTATCAGTATACATGCTTTCAGAGAGTATGAGAAGCTACTTCATGGGTGAATCATAATAGTTCTATGAATATAGGAAGAGAACAATAGAGGTTTAATATTGTTAAAGTATATTCTATCATGTTTTAATAGTATGATAAATTGGTAATTACTTGGGGTATTTTTTAAAGAAAAAGCATTATTCATCTTATAATTATTTTTGGATGAAGCTCTTTTATAAATATATTTCCCGTTACAGTAATGCATTTGTCATTTCTGACCTCCTTTAAATTAATGATTAATATTTATTTTCCTTTCTTGTTTAAGTGCTTTCCACTTATGGCAACATGACCATTCATTTTCATTAACAATAGTTTTAAGTATTATCTTTTTAGATTTTTGTCTTAAAAAGGCAGATAAAACTATACATATTTTAAATGTGCAGTATGATGTTGACATACATATTCATCACAAAATGGTTAAAACTAGCTCATTAACAAGTGCATTACTTCACTTATCATTCTGTGGTGAAAACACTTCACATCCACTCCTTGTGTTTTTCAATAATAATATAGTTGCCTGGACTTTACTTTTTATAGAACAGAAAAACTCAAGTCATTCTCCTTCATAGTTAGTGTCAAGGTAACCTTATTTCTAAATGAAATTCAGAAAACACTGAATCCTAAGAACACTAAAACATTATCCTGAAATATTAAACTAAGCATCTATTAATGACTCACAGCCTCCAAACTTACCTCAAAAGTTAACAGAAATTATAGAAATGCATAACAATAAGAAGAATCAGAAATTTAGAAAAAATTTTTTACCAGAACAAATCAGTAATATAAAGAGGGCTAGGGATGCAGGACAGTGAGAGACAGAGCACTTGCCTGTCATGGGAAAGGTCCTGGGGTCAATCCCCAGCACTACAAAATAATGACAAAAATAATAATGATGATGATGACATCAATAGTTCATTACAGTTTAAAATTTCAAGCCAAATTTTGAATCACCAATGACATTGAGAGCTTGTGGTCCAGGAAGAGGAATGCAAGAAACAACCATGGAGGGAGAAAGTTAAGTAGCATTAGTAAGATGACCATTAATTTTTCTTCCTTCTAAATCTAGGTACACTTTTCATAAGTTGATGGGCTTCCAGGAACATCTATTAATAACGCTATCTATTCCCCACAACAGTCCTCTCAAATTTTTCTTGTAGTCATCAACTCCAACTTACTTTATTTCCATTGTCTAGATTGTGTTTTCTATTTTAACCAACATTTTTCCTTCTATGAAATGCAATACATACCTATTGTATAAACTGAAAAAAAATTATATTTCAAGCAGATTTAGGCCATTCATATTTCTTTAACCAACATAAAACAACTTCAAAATTTTGATATATTTCCTCTCTTTTGTATTTAAGTTAGTTATCCTTCAAATATAATAGTATGCAATTTTTCATTTTAACATTATATTCTGAGTGATTTTTCCAAGCTAAAAATCTTCCACAACCAAATGCATATATGCCAACATCAGCTTCTCATTGAATGTAAAGACTATTTTTTGAGCATTTTATTATTGCTGGGTATTTTGTTTGAGCAAAAATTCACATTTTTAACTAATAATGCAGTGGTCATATTTTTATATTGATCTTTTTAACATGTCTTAGATTACTGTTTTAGCACTAGCTGTTAAAGATATTAGTGCTGGGATTTAAATATGCACATTTTTAGAAATCCCATTTTTTAATCTGTCTTACAAAAGCTACACTATTTCATATAATGCATATGAAAGTGTCCAGTTTCATTGGTAGTGTGTATTACTTGCTTTTCTTTTTTTTAATATTTTGACTTCATGGATGAAAATGGATATTTTATTGTTTTTAATTTTTTATATTTACTATTATGTGTTTGTTAGAATTTTTCTTCTTATTTCAACCCAGACTTTTATTCTCTTAAAGTGTTACTGTTCTATTTATTAATGCTTCATGTTCTAAAAGACATTTGTAGAAGGGATTGGCAAGATGGTTGAATAAAGGCTCCCAGCTCTATCTGCTCCTCCACAAGGAAAAACCAACACAGTGGGTGTACAGCTGCATAATTAGGTGAGGAAGCATGGGAGAACACTAGACATCAACACTGCAAAAACAGAAACCTCATAAATTTCATAGACCTTGGACAGTAGCACAGCAAGAGAAATAAAATATCCCAGCACTTGCACTCTGGCTCCATGTCCAGAGGATAAAGGTGAAAGAGAGAGTCCCAGCAAGCTTCTGAGCCTTATAGGCTTTCGTAGATAAGAAATCTAAAATCTGCACAGAAGCCTGGCTTTGGAAAAGGTAACTTCATCCCCCAGAAAACACCCACAGTGCCAGGAACCATCTTGAGAAAGAACCTATCATTTGAATAGTCTGCTCTGAGGGTCAGGAAACCCTGTACGTTCCCATCTCTGGGTCCCTGCTGTCATTCCATTGCAAGACCAGTAGGTAGTTGCCTCACAAATCAACCTTGGCTCAATAGAGTGACGCTGACATAAACTCACTTGATAGTGATTCACTGTTGAGAATAAGTGTTTTAACACTAAAGGAAGTGAGCTCCCTGTCCTCAAGAACCAGAAGATACGGAGGGACCTGCTTTCCAGAACTGGGGACTGTCAGTTATGTGTGGTTTCACATGAAAGCCAGGGCTGAAAGTAGCTGCTCAGAAGGTTACAGCCATCCCTCTCCCAGAGACTGGCACCTGTTACTAATAAGGTGGAGAAAGCAGTCTGTGGTGCATTGCTCCCCTGCCTACAGAGACTGCTGCAGTGGTCTTAAGCAGTGGATAGGGAACCCAGCCTAAGAATGTCTGGAGAGAAATGTTACCTGGAATTAGCCTCATTCCATTCTTGCTTACTCCTAGGAATGCTTCAGCTAAGAGGAATTTTGTCAGGCTCCAGCTGGGACTCATGTCCACCTAATCCCTGGAGGGCACTACAACTGAAAGTTGTGGGGAAAAAAAAGGTGCCAGCACTGCCCTGTCCATAGGAAGTCACAGGAAGGATGGTTCTGAGATCCTGCTCTTGGACAGAAATATCCATAGTAACAGCAGAGAGGAATAACACAACTTTTGCTGCCATGGATTCCCTTCAATGGTAGCCCCCACAGCTTATCTGATAAGTCACTGATAACAAGATTGGGAGTGAGTGTTACAGAGAAGGTGCTGTGATTGCTGTCCTTAACTCTTCCTCTGAAGCACCTATATCTAACTAGAGGATCACATCAGTCTCTCATTAGAGGACAAGTACTTTAGGTCAATCACTACTATTGGATCAGCCAATACCAGAAAACCCTTCAAATAACAAAGCCTGAGGAAATCCCCATCACCCAATAGGGACCACCACTCCCAGTGTAGAAGTAAGCACATTGGATGCACCCCAACAGGTCTGCTGTCTATACCTCACCTGCCTGAGTGGCTAGAGTCCCCACCTTTGCACAACCTGAAGAGACAGTGGGTCTTTCTGACTCTAATATGAAAAGCACTGTGCCCACAAATACTAATTCCAGAAAAAGAAGCTAATGTAAGATTATGCAAGAGTATCCACCTAGAAATAAACTCAACATTACATAGCATACAGAGACTCTAAGAAACATCTTTAAGAGAAAATTGCTTACTAAGAAGGCCATTCCATAAAAGTATCAGAGCTATCCATTTCACCACATGCAAAAAACTGAACATAGGAACACAAGAAGAACAAAAAACCAAGGTAATATAATATCTTCTTCTAAAGATCATAATTCTCTAGTAACAGATTGCAAACAAAGTTGGATGTCAAGAATTCAAAAGAATTATTTTGAAAACCTTCATAAAATTCAAGATAATAGAAGCAATTCAATGAAATTGGAAGACCATACCAGATATGAGTGAATAATTTGAAAGAGACAGATATTTTGAAAATGAATCTAATTAGAAATCTTGGAAATGAAGAACTCAGTAAGTCAGATAAAAAAAATCAGTTGAAAGCCTCAACAACAGAGCAGATCATGTGGAAAAATTATATTGAAACTGAAGAAAGGTCTTTCAAAATATGACAGACAGTGTGCTAGTCAGTTTTCTATCATTGTGACAAATACTTGGGAAAAATCAGCTTACAGGAGGAAAGATTTATTTTGGTTCACAATTTCAATGGTTTCAGTTTATGGTCACTTGCTTACATTACTTCTGGGTCTATGATGAAGCAGAATATTATAGTTGGGAACATGGTGTGGAGCAAAGCTGCTGATCTCATGACAGTCAGAAAAGAGAGAGAGAAAGGATGGGAGAAATGTCTGGCCAGTGACAAAGTATACCTTTTGAAGGCTTGCCTCCAGTGACCTGCATCCACCAAGTAGGTCACACTTCCTAAATTTTTTGCCACCATCCAACAGCCTACTTAGCTATGAATCTATCAACGGATTAATCCATTGAAGAGGTTAGAGCCCTTGTGATCCAGTCAACTCCCACCTCTGACAAGTGCTCCATTGAGGATCAAATATTCAACAGGAGCTTTAGGGTGACATTTCAGATCCAAATCATAACAAACAGAAACAAAGATGGAAAACAATAAAAAAAGAATAAAGAGAACATTCAACATATTTATGACACAATTGAAAGATCAACACTTGCACCATTGGCCTAGCCAAAGAGGAAATGAACACTAAATCCATACAAAACCTATTCAATTACATGATAGCTGAAAACTTTCCTAATCTGGAGAAAAGCATGATCATACAGGTAAAGGAGGTTTACAGAACTTCAAATAGACATGACCATAAAACATACTCACTACAACATATTATAGTCAAATGTCAAAAGTACAGGACAAAGACAAATGTTAAAATGTTTCTTCAAGAGAAAAGTGCTGAAGCACATTTAAAGGCAACCAGATTAGACAAAAAGCAGCTTGCTCATTATAAACCCTACATGCCAGATGACACAGAATAACATTTTCCAAACTCTTAAAGAAAATATATAGCAGTCTTCTGTGCCACTGTGCGGTGTCTCCTGGGGAAGTCTGCCCTGGAGCGGCTGGAGTCGCTGGCTCCAGCGGGGAGTTTGGACCCTTCAGCGTCATTTTGCACCTTCCCTGGTGGAGGGCGACCACCTGAATCCTCAGGGCTGGACTCTGGTTTTCCAGCACCGCTGTGCAGAGGCTCCTGGGGAGATCTGGCCTGGAGCGGCTGGAGTTGCCAGCTCCCAGGGGAAGCTTAGGACCTTTGGCGCCATTGTACAGCATCCCAGGGAGAGAGCAAACACCTGCCACCACCTGAGCCCCCAGCGAGGAGTTCAGGCCTGCCTGGGCTCTCAAGTGCAGTATCTCCATCACTGAGCACAGTTCTGTGCCCCCACCCCAACTTGGTCTAGTGCCCAGGTCCACACCATGGCCCGGGGTCTAGCACCTTGTTGTATCTGATTGTCTATCAACACCAGGCTGCCTCTGCCCAGAAGCATTGATCATTCCCAACCTGGAGGTAGTGGGACAGCAGCTTTCCTGGGTTACCGCTTGATAAAGCACCTCTCAAATATCAGGTGAGTTACTGGAATTCTGCAGGGACATTTTAAGTCTTTACAGGGAAATTGCAATCCCTCTAATTCGCACTATTAGAGGAGAAGATACACGAGCAACATGAAAAAACACAGAAAGAAAGTGTCCCAAACAAACCTAGACAATATATCAAGAGAACTCAAAGACAACATGGTAGAAGGAATGACAGAAAGGGAGTTCAGAATGTACATAATTAAAATGATCTGAGAAGAGAATGATGTGTGACGAGAGAGCAAATTCAGGTTATGAATAATCAGCTAATAGAGCAAGTGCAGGAAGCAAAAAATCATTTCAATAAAGAGATAGAAGTTCTGTACAACAACAACAAAAAAATAGAAATCCTTGAAGGAAACAAGGAAATAAAGAAAACAATAAGCGAAGTTAAAAACTCAATAGAAAGCATAATTAACAGAATAGATCACTTGGAAGACAGAACCTCGGACAATGAAGACAAAATATTTAATCTTGAAAACAAAGTCGAACAAACAGAGAAGATGGTTAGGAATCATGAACGGAACCTCCAAGAAATATAGGACATCATGAAAAGACCAAATTTAAGAGTTACTGGGATTGAGGAAGGCACAGAGATACAAACCAAGGGTATGAATAATCTATTCAAGGAAATATTATCAGAAAATTTCCCAAATATCATGAATGAGATGGAAAATCAATTACAAGAGACTTACAGGACATCAAAGACACAGAATTACAACAGATCCACACCAAGGCACATTATAATGAAAATACCTAACTACAAAACAAAGATAGAATTTTAAAGGCAGTGAGAGAAAAGCATCAGATTACCTACAGGGGGAAACCAATATGGATATCTGCAGATTTCTCAGCCCAGACCCCAAAAGCAAGAAGGCCCTGGAACAACATATTTCAAGCTCTGAAAGAAAATGGATGTCAACCAAGAATCTTATACCCAGCAAAACTTACCTTCAGATTTGATGATGAAATAAAATCCTTCCATGATAAACAAAAGCTTAAAAAATTCACAAATAAAAGCCTGCCCTACAGAACATTCTCAACAAAATATTCAAAGAGGAAGAAACAAAAAATAACAATCTCAGTCATCATGGGGATGAATTACCCTAAAGAAAGAGTCAATCAAAGGAGAAACAAAGTTAAGCTAAAAACTCCAAAAAAGCTAAAATGACAGGAAATACAAGTAATATCTCAATAATAACCCTGAGTGTAAATGACCTAAACTCATCAATCAAAAGACATAGACTGGCAGATTGGATTAAAAAGAAAGACCCAACAATATGCTGCCTTCAAGAGACTCATCTCATAGAAAAACATGCCCACAGACTAAAGGTGAAAGGTTGGGAAAAAACATACCATGTACATGGAATGAGTAAACAGGGGTTTCCATCCTCATTTCAGATAAAGCAGATTCAAGCCAAAGTTAGTCAACAGGGATAAAGAAGGACATTTCGTACTGATTAAAGGAAGCATAAATCAGCAAGACATAACAATCATAAATATTTATGCACCAAACAGTGGTGCATCCATGTATGTCAATCAGATCCTTCTCAACTTCAGGAGCCAAATAGACTGAACTACAATAATACTGGGGGACTTTAACACTCGTCTCTCACCGTTGGACAGATCTTCCAAGCAAAAATTGAACAAAGAAACCACAGGACTCAATGACACAATCGCTAATTTAGACTTAACAGGCATATACAGAATATTTCATCCATCAAAAAGTGAATACACTTTCTTCTTAGCAGCTCGTGGCTCCTTCTCTAAAATAGACCATATGTTATGCCACAAAGCTACTCTTAGCAAATACAAAAACATAGAGAAACTACCTTGTATTCTATCAGATCATAATGGAATGAAATTAGATATCAATGATAAAGTTAAAAACAGAAACTACTCCAAGACCTGGAGATTAAATAATATGCTATTTAATGATGCATGGATAACAGAAGATATTAGGGGGGAAATTAAAAGATTCTTAGAGGTCAATGAGAACAAAGATACAACATATCAAAATCTCTGGGACACTACGAAAGCAGTGCTAAGAGAAAAATTCATTGCATGGAGTGCATTTAATAAAAGAATGGAAAGTCAACAAATCAATGTCCTCACATTACAGCTCAAAGTCCTAGAAAAAGAGGAACAGATCATCACCAAAAGCAGTAGAAGACAGGAAATAATCAAAATCAGAGCTGAAATCAATGAAATTGAAACAAAAGAAACAATTCAAAAAACTGACAAAACAAAAAGTTGGTTCTTTGAAAAAATAAACAAAATTTATAATCCCTTAGCCACGCTAATGAAGAGAATGAGAAAGAAACTCCAAATTACTAAAATTCGTGATGGAAGTGAAAATATTTCAACAGACACAATTGAAATACAAAACATAATAAGAAGCTACTTTGAAAATCTATACTCCAACAAAATAGAAAACTTAGAAGACATCATCAGGTTCCTAGAGGCATATGAGCCACCCAAACTGAATCTGGAGGACATACACAACTTAAATAGATCACTTTCAAGCAATGAAATAGAAGAAGTCATCAAAAGCCTACCAACAAAGAAAAGTCCAGGACCAGATGGATTCACAGCCGAGTTCTACAAGACCTTCAAAGAAGAGCTCATTCCAATA
>JAJEJO010000847.1:172091-184302 GCA_020662805.1 Glaucomys volans
CATGACTCCCGAAGTGCAAGAAATAAAAGCACAAATCAATGATTGGGATAGAGTCAAACTAAAAGGCCTTTTCTCAGCAAAGGAAACAATCAGCAATGTGAAGAGAGAGCCTTCAGAGTGGGAGAAAGTCTTTGCTACACACACTTCAGATAGAGCACTAATCTCCAGAATCTACCAAGTACTCAAAAATCTCTACACCAAGAACACTAATAACCCACTCAGTAAATGGGCCAAGGAAATGAAAAGATACTTTACAGAGGAAGATCTACAAGCAATCAACAGATTTATGAAAAAATGTTCAACATCACTCGTTATAAGAGAAATGCAAATCAAAACCACCTTAATATTTCATCTTACCCCAATTAGAATGTCTTTTATTAAGAATACAGGCAACAAGAGGTGTTGGCGAGGCTGTGTGGAAATGGGTACACTCATACATTGCTGGTGGAAGTGCAAGTTGGTGCAGCCACTTTGGAAAGCAGTGTGGAGATTCCTTAGAAAACTTGGAATGGATCCACCATTTGACCCAGCTATCCCACTCCTTGGCCTATACCCAAAGGACTGAAAATCAGATTACTACAGTGATGCAGTCACATCAATATTCATAGCTGCTCAATTCACAATAGCTAGATTGTGGATCCAACGTAGATGCCCTTCAATAGATGAATGGATAAAGAAACTGTGGTATATATGCACAATGGAAAATTATTCAGCCATAAAGAAGAATAAAATTATGGCATTTGTAGGTAAATGGATAATGTTGGAGACTGTTATGCTAAGTGAGATCAGCCAATCCCAAAAATTCAAAGGCCGAATTGTGTCTCTGATAAATGAATGATGATGCATATTGCAGGGGGAAAGGGTGGCAAGAATGGAGGAAGGATATATAGCACAGAGGGAAGGGAGGGATGGAGTTGGGGTGGGGGTGTAAGAATAATAACAGAATGTGTGACAGATACCATTACCCTGTGTACATGTATGAATGCACAGATGGTGTGACTCTACTTTGAGTACAACCAGAGAAATAATAGCTGAACTCCATTTGTGTTCAATGAATCAATAGGCAAATTTTAAAAAATAGAAAATATATAGCAAGATTATTATACCCAGCAAAGATACACTGCAGTATTAAAGAAGAAACAAAGATCTTCCAAGAGAAGCAAAATCTGAGAGAATTTATTAACACTTAGACCAATTTTGGAAAATATGATTGACAGAGTTCTAAACCCAGATGTGGAAGAAAGATAATTACCATCATGACAGCACATGATGATATAGATCCCACTAAAAAAAGGAGATTCACTAATGAGAAATAAGAAAAAATGAAATGTTTTCAGTACAGTACAGCATCAAACCACAAGGTGAATAAGAGACAAGAAACAAAGAATATCAGAACAATAGTAGTAAAGCAATGAAATTATAGGTCCAAATCCACACTTTTCAATAACAACTCTGAATATGAATGGTTGTAATTTTCCAATTAAAACTAACTGAAAGATTTCAGATGCAAGATTCACTACTATTCTGACTATAAGAAAGCAACCTCACCAGTAAAGATGTAGAAGACTGAATGTGACAGGATGGAAAATAATATTTGAAGCAAATGGAATCTGTAAGCAAACAGAGGTAACTATGCTCATATCCGAAAAAAAAATAGACAATAAGATAAAAATAAGAAGTGACAAAGAAGATCACTATGTAATGATCAAAGAATCAATTCATCAAGAAGATATAATGATGATAAACCTATATGCACCTAATGTTGGAACACCCCATTTTATAAATCTACTAGATCTATAGGGTGAGATAGATTCTGATACAATAATAGACAGTGTCTCAATACCCCACTGTCACCAATGAATAGGTCATTTAGAAAAAAAAATCAACCAAGAAGCATCACAGTTAAACAATGAAGGCCTACATAAAAATATAGAAAAATCTTAAATTTACTACTGAAGATGTATCTTAGAAAAGTGAGAACAAACAAAACCTAAAATTAATGGAAAGATAGTAGAATGAATCAGACATTATTACCCTATATACATATATATGATAATATGATTGGCATGATTCTACATCATGTATAACCAGAAGAATGAGAAGTTATAATCCACTTATGTACAATATGTCAAAATGCATTGTACTGACATGTGTAACTAATTAGAACAAATTTTTAAAAAAAAGTGGGTGGAAAGAAATAATAAATGTCAGAGCAGAAATGAATGAAATACAATCTAAAAGAACAATACAAAAGATCAAGGAAATAAAGATTTGCATCCTTGAAAATATTAACAAGGTTGAAAAGCCTTAATTGAACTAGCCAAAAAAAGACAGAGAGGGAGAGAAGACTTGAATAAATAAAACTATAGTTGGGCAATGAACATTACAACTGATACCACAGAAATTCAAAGGATCATTAGAGATTAGTTTGAGAAAACTATATGCTGACAAATTAGAAATCTAAAATGGACAAATTTTTGGTCACATATGATCTTATAAAATTTAATCAGGAAGATATTTAAAAAACTGAACAGACCAGTAGCAATTAATGAGATTAAATATGTAATAGAAAAATCTCCCAACAGATAAAATTTCAGCACTGATGACTTCACTGAAGTTTAAAGATGAACTAACACCAATTTTCCAAAATTATAACATAGAATTGAAAAGGAAGTAACCCCTCCAAATTCATTCTATGAGGCCACCATGATCCTATTTATGGAAATCAGACAAGGAAACAGTGAGAGAGTAAAGATGTAAACCAAAATCCCTGATAAACAGATGCAAAATTCTCAACAAAATACTAACAATTCAACAAAACAGAAAACACACACACACACACACACACCATAATCAAGTCAGTTTCATTCAGGGGATGCAAAATGGTTGAATATATGAAAATCAATAAACAATTAGGACATAAGTAGAATCAAAGGAAAAATCACATAATCATCTCACTAGAGGCAGAAAAAAATTAATAAAATGAAACAACATTTTATGATAAAAGTCCTGAACAAACTAAGTGTAGAATGATACATCAACATAAGTAAGGCTGTAAATGATGAACTCAAGGCCATCAGATTGGGGAAAAATTGAAATCATTTCCTCTAAGTTAAGGAAAAAGACAAGGGTGTCCATTCTCACTTCTCTTATTCAACAAAGGACAAGGAATTTTAGTCAGAGAAATTTGGCAAGAGAAAGAAAAAAATGCCATCAGAACAGAAAAAGAGTAAGTCAAATTATCCCTGTTTGCAGATGATATGGTTTTGTACATAGGAAAACCTAGATTCCACGAAATGACTACCAGAACTAATAAAGTAGCAAGATACAAAACCAAGAAACAAAAATCAATGGCTTTTCTATATGCCGATAATAAATTTGAGGAGATGTAAATCAAGAAAATAGTTCCATTCATAATAGACAAACACACACACACACACACAAACACACACACAAACAAAATAAAGGAAGTAACAAATAAAAACACTGAAGAAAGTTATTGAGGAAGACTCTGACAGTTGGGAAGCCCTCCCATATTCATGGATTTGAAGAAACAATATAGTAGAAATGTTCATACTACCAAAACTGAACTACAGTGAAATTCCCATCAAAATGCCAATAACATTCTTAATGGAACTAGAATAAACAGTCCTAAAATTCATATGGAATCATAAAAGACAAATAGCCAAAGCATTCTTGGGCAAAAAGAGAAAGCAGAAGGCATCACAATACCTAATTTCAAGACATACTACAGAGTCCCAGGAACAAAAGCAGCATAGTATTGGCATAAGAACAGACACACAGATCAGGGGAACAAAGCAGAGAACTCAGAAATAAATCCACACATCTACAGCCAACTGATTCTGGACAAAGATGCCAAAAATACAGAGTGGAGAATAGAGCTCCTTTAACAAATGGTGCTTTATCCACATGCAGAAAATTAAAACTTGGTCCCTACTTCTCACTCCATATAAAAATCATCTCAAAATGGGTCAAAGACATTAAGACATTAAACTGAATCTACTAGAAGAAAATACAGGTGAGGCACTTAAAGATATTGGGAAAGGCAATTATCTAGATAAAACTCTAAAAGAACAGGTGAAAAAAAGCAAAAATTGGCAACTGGGATTGCATGAGACTAAAAAGCTTCTATACAATGAAGGAAACCATCAACTGAGTGGAGAGACAACCTACAGGAAGAGAGAAAATATTTGCCAGGTGTTCATCTGCACAGGGTTAACATTCAGAATATATAAATAACACACAAAACTTAACAATAACAAAAATTAATCCAAACAAAAATTAATCCAAACAAAAATGGGAAAATAATTTAGGTAGACATTTCTAAAAAGAAGTACAAATGACAAGTAAATAATATGCAAAAATGCTTGATTAACCATTGGGGAAATACAAAATTGCAATGAGATAACAACACCCCATTTAGAAGGATTATTACCAAAAAAAATAAAAAAAGTAATAAAAGTGGGTGAGGATGTGAATAAAATAGAACCCTTATCCATTGTTGGTGGAAATGTAAATTATTACAGTCACTATTAAAAATAGTATAGGGGAGCCAGATGCAGTGGTGCATGCCTGTAATTCCAGCCACTTGGGAGGTTGAGACAGGAAAATTGGGTGTTCAAAGTCAGAATCAGCAAAGAGAGGCTCTAAGCAACTCAGTGAGACCCTGTCTCTAAATAAAATCCAAAAAATAAGGCTAGGGATGTGGTTCAGTGATCAAATGCCTCTGAGTTCAATCCCCAGTACTGCCCCCCATAAAAAAACAGCATAAAGGTTACTCAAAAAACTAAAATTAGAACCAACTCATGATCCAGCTAAACCACCCCTGGGTATATATCAGAAGGAATTTATGTCACCATAGAAAATAGATATATACATGCCCAGGTTTATTTTGGCAATGTTGACAATAACTAAGATGTGGGATTAGTTGAGGTGTCCATCAGGAGATTAATGGATAATGAATATATGGTACATTTATATAATGGAGTGTTATTCAGCCAGAATCCTGCCATTTGCAGCAAAAGGATGGAACTGGAGGACATTGTGTTAAGGGAAATAATCCAGACACAGAAAGCATTGCCTGCTTTCCATCTTACTGTGGAAACTAGGTGGGAAAAGAAAAAGCTGACCTGGAAGTAGAAGAGGGATTACAAGGGACTGGGACTGGTGCTGGGTGGAGAGTAGGGAAGCAAGCATAGAAAAAGAGGGGAAGAACATGATCAATCCTTGTCTGGACATATTAAAGTGAATTCCATTAATTTGCACAATTAATATGTGTTAATAACAGTTTAAAAATAAAGCAGCATATAGTTTATTACATGAATTTAAATTCTATTTTTCAGTTTGTTTAAGATTACTAAAAATGTATATGAAATGCTAAAAATTTATATGGAATGTCCTAAAGAAAGAAAGCTATCTCCATTCCATCTGAACCTTGTGGAATGGGTAATGTTGGTCATTTGTGAGGGTAGTTCATTTACTTCATAGCATAAAGAGCTGTGTTAGTTTCAAGGTTATTTTGTGAGACTTAATTGGCCTTGTCCTTAGCTTGGTTTTTTATTCGGCTCTTATGTATTTATCCACTTGTTTGTATTCAAAGAAATCCATGTCACACAAACTACTTTCATGTAGACCTAAGCCTACGAAGGCAAAACTACAGTGATGCACATGGGTGAATGCTTCGCGGTGGGCCAGGGAATTGGAGGGCACAGACAGCTCAGAGTCCTTCTAAGAAATGTGCACTGGACAAATTTAGATCTCCAGCTTACACTTCATGTTATTGCTACCTTGCTTCCTTTTTGTCTCAAGCCTTCTACTCAAAGAACAAGGGATTCTCTCAAAATCACATCCGTCCTTATCTCACTGCAGAATTTTATGTTGAGTACATGACAGCCTGTATTTTATGAAAAAGAAAGATATAACACACAAAGGAAAAAAGAAACACAAATCAGTCCCACTGTTTTGTCTGTGAGCTCCAAATTCCTCCCCATGTCTATATATGTGTGGCTTTACATTACACACACTAGCGTTTATTTATCTGTACACACTTGTGTAATTTGCTACTGTTCTTGTTGGAGCAACATTCCTGGCACGGATCAGTGGACAGTGTTTACAAGGCTGTAACGTGTAGCCGGTGAGGCATCACCAGGATCGTTGTTATAAAGTGGTCAGTGTTATGTGCTATTTATCCTATTCATTCTCCACAGCCTGCACTGAACTCTCTGGAGTCACTGCAAAGGAGACATTTTTCACAGCAGAGTCTTAATGAAATCTAGGAGAGGGTGAGCCTCTTTAGAGATGACAAAATATGCCTAATCTCAGGGGACCTGTGGGATTTCATGACAGGTTACCTGTGGAACTTCACTTTAGAGAAAGGAAAGAAATCCTTGAGAATCAGTTTAATTTTTTTTCTATTAGTTTTAATATTTGCCTTATCTTAAGGCAAATGATATGTCCTACTCCATGGCTGTTTAAATCAGTTGCTTATGGTCTTTAATATTTCACTGATACAGTCCATCCCACAAAATACCTGAAAGCAACACACAAGAAAATTATTTTTAATAGATATCCAAGACATCTTTAAATACTTCCTTGATATTCAGGATAATACAGTCAATAACCAAGTTGCAAGGTTTTATTTTACCTTTCTATGTAGAGATAGGTATAAGTCTATAGAAGCCCATGTTTGTAATGAGAGGTTATTATCGTAGCATGAGCTGATGTGATCAGAAAGTGATCCTGTGATAAAACATCTCCCCATTTTATTAATGCCTGACTCTAAATAATGACACTTGTGCATTTTGCTTCTTTTTAAGTATGAATGAAATAAAAGCTTCCTGCTGTCCTCAAATACAGTTTTAATGCCTTGCTTTGACATCTGATGTACCCACAATCTAGCACCTGTCTTGCTTTTTAACCTCATTTGTCCATCTTGCTCACATTTATTTCTATGCTCAAAGGGATTGTACAATACATTGTCCAAATCTGGACAATTGAGAGGAAAAAAGGATATCATTATTAATTGGTCTACCAAGGACAAGAGGTATAAGCAAGATTGGTTCCAGAAATATCAGGATATGTCATTACCATGTTTTCCTCCAGACTTCAAAAATCACTTATAACTCCCCAAATGTACTACTCTATTTCCATATCCATAATTGCATCCCCTTTTGAACACACTCATGTAGCAAACTGCTTCAAGTCCTGGTTCAAGTGAAGCCCTTTATATGTGCCACTGTTTGCCCAGTTTCTGGACATGGACCCAGTATGAGGAAGACATTGTACAGCATATTGTTTGTCTCAGGAGTGATGCTTAATAAATAAATAGATGAAAACACACCTCATGCATTTAGAATTATGGGTCATCTATTTCAAAGTATTTATGACTCTATCTGGTCTTCCTGACAGATTATTTTATTGAAGCAATAGATAAGGAATGTCAACACTAGGTGACATGCAGGAGAAGGGAAAGGATCAATGTTTGAAAACAGAAAAGAGTTCAGTGAAACATTAAGTCCCATAAGATTCCCATTCTTCATGGTTTCTCAAAGGTCCAGTTTCATTTGAAGTCAATTGTAAGGTCCCAGAAATTGGTTTATTTTTGGAATGAAATATTTTGTTTTAATTGAATGAGCCTAGTATTTATTCAGCATTTAGAATAGATTTCTAAATTAATTTTTCACTCCCTTTTGTCATCTGAAAGCTTCTAAGGTAACAAAATTTTGAACAATTTAAGAACAAATGACTTCAATTTGACTGGCCTATATTTTATGCCTTTTAAAAAATTAACTGTTATCACAGCTCAATGTGCCAAGTGTCAACCTTATCAAATTTCTCAGTGCACAAGAAAATGAATGTAATTGCTTCCTCTGTATGATATATTGTACATAATTGGCTTCCTATCACAAAGCAGCTGGAAAATATTCACAAATTCTGAAAGAAGTCTGCATTTGTATGCAGATCACAGACTCAAAATTTGTATTTTCACTGAAATGTAAGTTTTGACAAAAGCAACAATAAAGTTTCTGTTGATAAAAGGAAATTAACACAAATAAATGGAAAAAGCCATCTATTCTTCTAAAGGTTTTATTTTTCATAAACAAAGTTATTGAAGTTGACTCTATAATGTTACTTTGACATTTTATGTTTCCATTAATGTAATTGCAATTGCTTATCACCTCAAATTTTTTAACACAAATATTTTAACATAAGTAGGAGCATTAGTTTTGAAATTTAAATGCTTTCTGAACCACGTAAAACCTATGTGAAAGGCAACAATATTGATACCATTTCTTCAATTGAAATTTATTGAGCACTTGTAGTTTCTCAAGTCCACTGAGAGAGAGCTCGTATCTTTCATTTGCTTATTTGTATCCCCACCATGTTTATAACTAATATGCTGACATGAATTCATGTATGTGACAGGCGAATGAACTACACTTATCTCCAATGGGTGTATCAATGATAATTTCCTAACATTTATAATTACACAGCAATTATATGAAAGACTGTAAATTTGTAGGAAAATACTCAAGTATTTAGGTTCAAGAGGGCATCATGTCTGCAACTTACTTTCAAAAAATTCATTAAAAAATACACATACATACATCCCCACATTAGAGAGGGGAGCAATGAAGAAAGAAGGATACTGCTAATATAGCATGTTAACATTTGAGAAATCCAGGTAAAGTTTCCCTGGGAATCTTAGTAACCTTGTAACTTTCTATAAATCTGATAGCTCAAAAAATGTTTTTTTTTTTAATTTTTAAAAAAATGAACCCCAAGTTGTAGCCAAATATGTATTTTCTTAATGCCATTTAATTTGAAGCATAATGGAAAAATTACCATCATTCATTACCTTGGCCAAAAATACACATTATAATATTGTTATTGTAGTTTAGGTTTTAATTGATGAATTAACAAATAACAACTTATATCAATTATTATAATTAGAAAAAAGAGAAACTAAAAATAGTCATTAAATGTAGATGCAAAATAAATAAACTCACGAATTAAAGAACTGTTACTGGTAATTATGCTTAGATAATTTAAAATTCTAACTCCCAGACTAGCCTTCAATCAATAAGTGTATATGAATGCAGACAGTAATGTGTTTGTGTTGGTGTGTTGCATGTAATAGAGACATAGACTTTGTGACTAAACTCCAATTATTTGCTTTTGTTTTGTTTTGTATTGCTTTAACTTTTGTACTTGAGGCTTTCATCAATATCTCTTGGCACCATGAATATGTCCCTGGGATCCTTCACATATCTGGCATCCACAAAACAGATGACTATCCAAATTGCATAAACTAGAATCAGAATAGAGAAAGGGATAAGCCAAAATTGTGTATGAAACAAAGATCATAAATTTTGATAAGCATATTCCGAGCTAAATAGCATAACCTAATACAAGAGAACAATATAGGAGAAATGCGTATAAGAAAGAGTTGAATCCTGATTTCCGTTTAATGAGGGGGGGGTATAAAAGGACTCCCTGAGTTCTAAATAAAGCCATGCAAGTAGCCAAAATGTCTAGATTTATAATTTCTATAAAGAGACTTGTACAGTGTCACACTGCTCTGTGCTCCAAATACAAAATACACCCTCAGTTCTCCATTGTATGCCCATGCAGACCAGACATGAGGCTTCCCTGAACTTGTGCATGGACTTGCTAGATGACTGAAGTGGGGAAATTATTTGAGTAGTCTTCAATGAGGGAATACATGGCAAATGTGACAATAATCCAGAGTTTGCAAAATGGGAATATAAAGAAGAGGACTCTGTACAGAAGCAAAAATCTCTACTTAAACCGTATGGATTGTTAGATGCTGGTCTGTGCCATCCAGACCCTCCTTTAAGACCAAAGTACACATCCTCCCAGCTGCAGACTAATAGATCATAGATGTCAGTCCTCTCAGCTAATTACCTTCTACTGAAAGGAGTCAATTTCCTCCAAGAAACGTGCTCTTCATAGGGGCAGTCTGCATCCATGAGGGGTTGGTATAAGGTATAAAGATTCAACCTCATTGCTCTATCATGGGAAAAACTCTAAATCACCAATTCAGTCTCAATGGTTCCCCTAAGTCAGGTGAGCCAGTGTGATGGCACCAGTACCCAATTTCTAGGCCATCCTTCCTACTCTCTTCCTTTTCTTCATAGGCATAGATTCAAAGAGCACTCACTGATAAACCTCCGGCATGGTAACGTGTCTTGCAATCTCTTTTCCTGGAAACCCAAGCTATAGTAGTAACTGACACCAAAAGTTGTTAGAAAGTAGATCCTAATTTTGAGCTGGAGCACCTTGGCCTATGTAACAACATAGGCCCCAGGCTGGTGCTAAATGGAGCAGGGATACATCCTGGAACCAGGAAGCAGTGTAAGTCTCAGCAGTTTTCACTAATTTTATACTGGGATGGAACAGTAATGAAATGCAAACCCAGGCGGGTAAAATATTTAGATGATTGAGAAACCATGTATGGCATCCAGAGATGAGAGGAGCTGGCTAAGGGAGAAATGAAACTAGACTACTGAAGGAATTGCAGGTCCCAACCAACCCATGAGGACAGGAATCATGACAGTGTTTACGGTACAGAATTCTGAAGGTACTGGACCGAGAAGGAAGGGAGAAATAGAGAGTCAGCCAAGGGAGCCTCTGTCAGAAGGGAAGCACCCCTCCAGAATACAGGATTTAACATTCTGCAAGGACCCTGGATGACACTGCAAGCATTCCAGGAGGACCAATGGCTCCAGGCAGCTTAAACGAAGCCATGACTGCACCAGGAGAAGAAACACTGTCACTGCCATGACGAACAATGGGAAAACCAGATCAGTCTCTGAATTCTCTTCTTTTGATTGTGCAAGAACATAAAGATACAGGGTTCCCGGAAAGGTAAAACTATTTTATATACATCTCAAACATGTTACTGAGCATCTATTTGACGATAAAGTTAGAAAGTACATCCTATACTGAAATTCTTGTGCTATAAGTAAAAACATAGCTGCTGTGCTAAAAAATAATATTTATTTCTAAGTAGAGTATGTTAAGAAACTTTTGGTAAATTGGATAGTTAATTCATAATCCAATATGCTGTTTCAATTAAAATTTATCATGTGCCCATGATAAACGCACACACACACACACACACACACACACACACACATACAAGGTGTTTTTCAAAAGCTTAAATTAGTTGTTTTACTAGGGGAAAAATGGTGTTTCTGGGGCAAAAATGCCCTTTTCTTGTAGTCTGTGAGCCAGAAAGCAATATGTATCAATGTCTCCTTACAGGCAGGATCGGAATGAATACAAATAGAACTAGGGATTCTCTATTTCTTCCATACATCCATATATCTTATCTTTGTGACATTTTGGAACCCTTCAGTAAGAGCTCTGAATGTGAAAGTGGAAGAGGTGATTGAAAGACCTAAGTACAACGATGGTGACAAAAATAAAAGAAAGCTACCAGGTGTAAGATGATAAGGGTTTTGGGAAGATGCGTATCTCTCACTTCCAGCAGCTTAATGGCCAGAAGTATAATCAGTCATCGAATTCATCAGCCTTAGGTCAGACAAAAAATTTCTTCAGGCCAATGAGTGAAGAAGCTGGAGAGAATCACCAGACCCACCAGAGCTTAAGAGCTTCAAGACCAACCTCTAATGTCCAACAATCTCACACTCGCGTGTGCACCACCAACCACAGGAGAGGATGGCTAAGCCATTCAGGAAGATAATCCTCCTCTCTCAACTGGCACATGCATGATACACCATCATCGTTCTTTATTTTCTCTTATATCTTTAATGACTTGTTATTAAGAAATGTGTTCTTTTATCTAGAAGAAGAAATAAGCATTTCTAAGTCTAAGGTAGGTGTTTAGGAACTTTCTAAATAAAATTCCTTGTTTGTTCATAACAAGATAACTTGGAAATACTGAGATCGAATTCACTAGTCAAACATCTATGATTCCAGAGAAATTCATGCTGTTGCCTGTTCTGCAGGCAAAAGGAAAGGAGGAGAAGTGGCTGGATAGCCTGGAGATCAATACAGTTCTAAACTTATCATCTGAAATCAGGATTTTTGGTCTATCTCCTGAATTAACTTTGTTCCATAGCCTATCAATAATGGTCCATTCAAAAAATGAACGGGTTGAGAATATTTTAATAAACTGCTGAATTATTTGGGGTGGAAATAG
>JAJEJO010000847.1:184702-223911 GCA_020662805.1 Glaucomys volans
AAAAAAAAAAAAAAAAAAAACAAACTTTTATGTAATATAGGTTTGAAAGAAATGTTTGCATTTGAAGTTTTAGTGAAGAGATTTGTAGCCCAATGGACAACAGGAAAAATGAAGATGGGAAAAGCAGGCTGTTGGTGTGCAGTCTGGGGCAAATTACTGCAACTCTACATGCCTCATTGTCCTTGACTGTAAAATAGAGATCACAATAGTTCCTACTTTATAAAGTTGTTACAAAAATTAAGTGGGTTCATGTATGAAAGCACTTAGCCCAGCACCTGGAACATAGTAAATATTCATTAATACTGTCATTCATTTATCAGTTTAAAGAATGTGAAGAATAAAGATCATGCTCATGTCTGCTTAATGGGAAGGAACAAATAAGAATTGAGAAGCCACTGTGTAGTTAGGCACCACCTCTCCCTCCTCTATATTCAGGATTCATTAGCTTTTTAATTCAAATGACAAAACTGAGCAAAAAGCCTCAGGAATCCTTCAAACTATCACAGAGGGTAGGAAGACCAACGAGGACTCAGGGTCAGAGATTTCACGCAGCAAAACTTTATGTTTCCTCCGTTTCACATTACCTTTCAAATTATGTTTGCAGTGGAATGAAAACTACCATGGGCTATGAATCCATGTTTTCCTGGATATGAATTTCAAAGTCATAAATGTGGTTTTGTTTTTTTTTTTCAGTGACTTCTTCAGCTCAGACAGTTTGACTGCAAGGGTCAATTAAGACAAAACAATGATCCAAGATCATAGTGTAGTGACTTATTTAATGTGTCATTATCATTTGTTCTTTCTCACCCTGCCCCCCACCCCTGTAAAAAATAAATAATAAATAAAAGAAGAGAGATGAGAGAGGACAGAGGTAGAAGGAAGGAGAAAGGTTCTGCAGCTACTCTCTGCTGATGATGGAGAAACAGAGGTTGCACAGGAGGTTGCTGGACTCCAGACAATTATGAGCTGGCAGACAGAGAATAAGATACTAAGATCCTCCTGTATAAATTTCATGATAAAAATGGTTCATTAAGTTGCTCCATCCAAAGCATTAGAGTAGGCTGGGGTTAGTCATACTCTCATTGTTGAAAATCACAGGCTCGCCTGATTCTCCATGCTCTTGGGAATACCCCAACCATCTTCTCTCTGGTCTGGATCTCCAACGTGGACAGATGGTTCCTGCTGTCATCCAATTCATCTGTCAGGAAAGAGTACTTTATGCAGACTAATGAATTAAACAAATGAACAAAATAATCAATGCATTTATGAATACATACACAACACACACATATATGCATACACTAGTCATAAAATAAGGTATATGTGTATGTATGTTTGTAACGATCATGCCAGTGATTGCTCTAGAGGATTTCTGAGAACACTACAAACGGGAATGAAATTCTGAAAAATTCATTTTGGGGGTTTCAAGTGTGTAATGAAATATATTCCAAATGTAAAATCAAAATCAAATTTCTGTCTCTTCCAACTTAAAACATCTGGATGGATAATAACCAAATTGCATGGCATGTTTATATAACAGAATGTATAGGGGGCTCCTAATTCTATTTCAAGTTATCCTGGCAAACATCTTGGAGAAATAAGCAGTCATTTTTTCAGAAGAGAAAATGTGTGACCGAGTTGTACCTCCTACCTTAGAGCAACATTCATATAAGTCAGACATCAAAACCAAAGAATTCTAATGGCATTTTCAACTATAAACTTCAGATTAGAAGCATCAGTGTCTGGTCCTGTAAATAACTGAGTTGCAGATGAGACATCCTCACTTGGGCACATTGCTCTCCAAGGATTGTGGACATACAGATTTAATTAAAATCAGAGTATCTAGGAAAGTGGATAATATGAGTTAAATGTTAAGTCAAATAGATCATGACATGTTGTCTATGTATGCAAGTTTTATATCATCTGCTGTGATGTAAATTATCATTTTGGTTAGATACTTTTGTCGTGTTACTGAATATCTCCCTTCCTCCTCCTTACTTCTCTCAGGGTTTAATGTCTAAGCTTACCCATTTCAGAGAGGATAAACACCATTAGGAAAATCCTGATCCAAGAAAGGAGCAAGGAAAAAGGGAAGCTCTGGGTAATAGTAGTTTGTGATTCTAAGTATGAACAACACTTAAGACATCCAGCTCCCACTTGGGGAAGAATGTTCTAGTTTTGCAACAATAAAACACAAGTTTATTGACTTTGCCAGAATCCTTAGCAATTTTTGAAGAATTATGTAAATATTCAAAACTTGAAAAAACTTCCTTTTCAGTCTTGTCTCCCCCTCCAAAGGTTTACCCCCTCCTTATAACTCCTTAAAAGGACTCAGGTGCTCTCCTTTCTTTCTACACAGTTATCTCGAATGCACCCTGTGGTAACAGGCTCCTTCCCTGCACTCAGTTCTTGCTCTCAGCTCCCAGGGAAGAGCCCTTCTATGTCTTGGACTATTTATCTGATAATAAGCAGTATCCTGCTGTCAACCATTTGTCTATTTCTTTTCAAAGACCCAAGTAACATTTCCTGTAATACTTTTGAGTTGGGTTATGCAAAAATGCTCCTGAAGCACAGAACGTTCTTTCCTCTATTGTTTTTTTAATCGTGGTAAGAACAGCTCACATGAACTCTCCACTCTTAAGAGTTTTAAGTGTACACTACCACATTCTTAACTGTAGGCACAGAAGATGTTGAAGACTTATCTTGAGTAACTGAAACTTTATTCCTATTGATTAAGAACTCACCATTTCCTCCTCTCTGCTGTCCCTGGCAGCCACCATTCTGCTCTATCCTATGAGTTTGATTGTTGTAGATTTCCCAAACAAATGGAACCATGCAGTATTTGTCTTTCTTTCTCTGATGTATTTCTCTTGACACTCAAGTCTTCCATATGTTGTAGAATTACCTTTCTTTTTAAACTTAATAACAGTCCATTGCCACATTTGGACTGTTACCTGCCACATTTTCCATATTCATTCATCTGTCAATGGACACTTAATTTCTTTGTGTCAGTTATTGTGAATAATGCTACACTGTACGTGGAGGCGCTGATACCTCTTCAAGATCCTGATTTCAGAGAAATACCCAGAAATACAATTGCTGGATCAATCTAGTTCTAATTCTAGTTCTAAGTTTTTGAGGAACCATCAAACTACTTTTCATATCAGCTAACATAACTTTCTTACCATCTCTCTCACATTTTTTTTCCTTATTCCCAACATTTTGTACCATGAGTCTTTCTTTCACTGGAAAACTATCACTTCCAAATTTCTCTCATCTGTACAGCCCTGGGTAATCTCCAGCAAAGTGGTCAGTAGTGAATCTCCCAGTCCCATATTAATTTATGCATTCTAAATTGATTAGATCATAGAGCACCCGATGATTATGGTGGTACAGGCATAATAATTAACATGTATTGGATCACTTTATTCTTTGACATGTTACATTTTAAAAATTCAACTTGGTTTATTTATGTAACCAAGGAATATTCAAGAACTTCCTTAATACAGTAAAAACACTTGCTCAAATATGTCACAAAAGAAAAAATAATGTTCAAATATCTATGACATAATCTTGGGAAACATAAATCCCAAAATTGTGCCTGAGACACCTGAATATGCATAATATTTTTCATAAGAACCATTTAATGTAAGATTTATAAGCAGACAAATTGGATAAAACCACTTTGTCGACAGGCATGGCTACTCAAAGCTCTACATTTTTAAATTTTCTGCCTCAAAAATTTAAAATGAAGCTCTGTTAGGGTCAATCATATTAAACTCTGATGATTTCTTGAGGAAAAAAACATAGAAGCATATATTTAACCTTATACAAAGAAATTTGCTGTTTTTATTTTAATAACAAGAATCAGAGTATATCCAGAACATGGTCTATGAAAACTTGAATTAGAGGAAGATATTTAAGGATTTTTAGACAGTGGACTTTGTCATTCTTCTTCATTCACCCCACTTGTGAGACTTGTTCATTCTGGGTACCACTGTCAAAACAGCCACTTTTAGAATTCGCCTTCTCTAGTTTTACCTCTTTCCTCATCTTGTTTCCTCTTTCCCCAGGCTTCCCTAGGATGTTTTCAAAGCTCCCTAATCTGAGGTTCCTTCCTCTGAAGCTCTCCTAATCTTTCCCCTCCAGGCATCTCTACATATTCCAGATCTTCCTTTCCTCTTTAGAAAATGTATTTGGATTGTCCCAACACTTGAAAATTGATGTAATAATTTGTTACTAGCTAACAAAAGATTAATACTCATATAGATATTTGAATTTTGATCAGACACCATTGTATATACAATTCAATTGAAAGCAATTGTGCTCTGATGGTGGTATTTCTGACACTAATGCTGACTACTTGGGAAGATATTACTGATTAATAACCTGAACCACTCTGCAGCTGGTCTCCTTAGCAACCACTGCAGTGGGTCTTGAAGTTTCTTTCTTTCTTTCTTTCTTTTTTTATTCCATCCAGTCTAAACTCTGATAGAGTTCCTGAACAAAATTTTCTTTTATAAGGATATTAGTGAAATTTTACCCTGAATTTGAAATCATAAATGTAAGAGCTTGAAGCAATTTCAAGGTCACCTAGCCCAACCTTTTAATTTTACAGTTGTAGAACTTGAGATTCAGATAGGTTATATGACTTACACAGGGTACAGAAAGTTCTTAATAGGATGGATCTTAAACTCCTAGTCTCTCTCCCATGCCTTTCTTAAATGAAGAAAGTATATAAAATATGTGGTCTGAATGCAGAACCCTGAGCACTGCCTTCTTAGCTACTAATGGGGTTTTCCATGCTTCAGCCCTCTGAGTGTTGCTGAGAGAACAGTCATCTATGGCCCATAGCTCCAGCCCCAACCTGGGTCGGGTCATCACTGACAGACCACCACGCAGCCCAGTTTAGACTGCCCTACGATGAAGACATTTCCATCAGAGTTTGAATTTTCAAGAGTCAACAGCCTGATCTCTGTGACCAAAATATTTCCAAGGGTGCATAATCCAAGTTCAGCTCCTAGAGACTCAAGAGGACATGGAAGATAGCTTGGGGTTGAGACCAAGAAGCTATCACCTTCCTTCACACAAGAATGACAATAAACACCTCCTGAGACAGAATAATGAGTAATGAGAGACCAGGAAGACTTTTCCTGATGTGGCAAAAGTGAATTAAATTAGGGAAAAAATATATACTCAAAAACATATGAATAGGATAGATTAGTTCCCCTTTATTTGGATAACCAACCCATTTGCATAAAATAATGAATACACAACAATATATAAAATAAAAAAATAAATAAATAAATAAAATACCAGCTCTTAAAATAACAGGACTAAACAAAACTATGCACATTCATAAATGAGTCCTACATGGCCTCTGACTTGAGTGTCACCTTCGCACTCTTGAACATTCCAACAATAAGGCAAGATGGACATTGCAACTGAATTCAGCAAGGCTTTATTTCTCTTTTTAATTTTTAATCAGCATGATATTTGTACATATTCTTACCTTCCCCCTGTCAACGTCATATTTTTCCCTTGGAATGTCAAGTCCACTTTCTGTTAGCATAGTAGGCAGGATCCATGAATGTTTAGTGAACATCCCATCAGCACCTAGTAAACGCTCCTGCTCTAGTTTCTATTTAGCTGTTTCAGTATTTTTATTCTTTCATGTACATTTTATTATGTGTTTATCAAATTCCACAAAACAATGAAACAATATTTTGCAAATTAATATCATGAAAATTTTTGATATCTTTATAAAATTGAATTGCAACCTTTAAGATCACAGGTTAGCCCTCCATTTATTCATACCATCTTCAGTATACTTCATTATAATTTGAAATTTTCCCTCATTCTCTATTGAGATAATTCTTGTGGGTTTTCTCAACAAATATTTAGACTTGAATATTTTAATATGAAAATACATTTTCTGTCACCTTTAACTTGCTTCCCAAACTCCTCACACTGTTGGTATAATTATCAGTCCAAACAAACTTAGAACATTGTTGGAATAATGATTGTAAGGACTCACTTACTGCACAGGCTAAGCTCAAAAAGCTTTTCAATGCAAACCCTTAGATATCAGCCAGGATATTTTGAAATCTTTGCTCAGGCTGTCCGTTTTCATTGCTTTTGAAAGTTGCATCTAGACCTTACTTTGGATGATACTTTATTGCCAAATGAAGAGCAGATATGGTACATGATTAAAAACAAAAACAAAACCCAGAATGCTGCATGCCCGCATACATCTGTATAAATGATGTGAAGATAGCTAATTACCAGTTTGGAGTGGGAAAAACATATGCATATCAATATATTTGGATATATACAAAAAATAAAGATAATTAAAATTCAAATCCAGTGAGAGAATTGAAACTCAGGTACTAGACATAAGTCCATATTCAACATTAATACTTTTTAAAGTAAAGTGATAAAAATTTTGAATTATAAACAGAAGCAAAAAAATAAAGATACTTAACACAAATCAGTGCTATTAAATCTCAGAGGCAGTAAAATCCCAATGAGAGGGACCCAAATTTCAGTATCTTATAAAGTGCCTGGTTTTACATAGCAGTGATTTCTGAATTTCTTGGAGAAAAAACAATAAAATTTTTAAATAATATAAATAAGCTTTGTAAGGCAAATGCCATAATTATAGGCCTGTAAACCTCAGAATCCCCAGAATTCTAACATACTTTCATTCCCTTTACCTGAAAATTTTTTATTAGTATTCTAATTAGTTTCTACTTCTTTACCACATATCAGTTCAAACTTAAATCCAACGAGGAATCCTCATTTGAAACTGTTACTTTATGGCCAAGCCTCAATTTGTATTTGCATAATCAGTAGATGAATGGATGCCAAGCAGAGTAAAACCAAGGAACTTATTCAAATATTTTCCCTTTTCTCCTCTTCCTTCTCTATCTCAATAATCAATCCATTATTCAAATAATGTGGTACTATGATAATTTCATCCCAGTGATGTCAAGACTATTTTTCAAAACTAAAATTAAATTTGTCTATAACAATGAAAATAAACATATCTGAGCTACATAAAACATTTTGTATAATGCCATGAGCATAAAAATAAGCAAAATTAAGGAAATATTGGAATACTGGAGTAGTAACAATAATGTAACAAAACAATTTATATAAAATGTAAAAAGCCATGAGCTATGCACAGTGTACTTAGAGAAGAAGTAAATTCACATGTCTGTATGCATGAGAAAGGAAAACAGCAAAGTCAGAATGCTGTGATCATGATTTGTTTTTGCTAATACTGCTGGTTCGTTTTTCTCTCCTTCATTCCCTCCTTTTCTCTCCCCATACCATCTGGACATAAAAGGATGCAGAGGGAGCATGCACCTGCACCCATGAGGCAGCCTTCTCTGTCCATAGCTCTTTTTCCAGGAGTATGTGTAGATGGAGCACTGAAATGAAGTTCATGCAGTCTCAAAAGATATAGCAATATAAACCCATTAACAGGTAAATGATGGTGATGATTCATAAATGTATGTTCACTTAAAAAATAAATTGCAAATGATAAATTTGAGAGTACCTCAGAGAGATTCTAGGGAAGTATTAGTAGAACTAATTTGGGGCAGAAATATATAACCAGTTTAAAAGTTCTGCAAGAAAAACATGCAGAGAAAACTTGTGTATAAGACCTTTCAGAGTATAAATAGATTTGAAACACATTCCTTCACATAGTAGAACACAACTGAAACAATGTTAATTACTTGCTTTCAACCCAGAATACTTCAATGTCTTTTTATAGTATTACATTATTGTGGTACCTGAATAGAATAATAGAACACTAACTCCCTATGGTAAATTAAGAAGGAAATCAGTGTAATAACCCTCTTCTAGGAAGAAGAGATTAAAGCAGTTACACAATCATTAATGAATCCTATTTATTAGATTCTCAGTAGAGACTATTATTTGAAAATCAATACTTTCTTCTGAATATGCACAAGCATTTATAAATTAGATATGTTGAGAATGGAAGGTTTGATCATAGGATGGCATGCCATGTTGTGGTTGTGAAGTGCATAACTTTGGAAAAAACTGACTCATGCTCCAATCCAGCACTCACTTCCTACAAAATTTTAGACAAATATAATTTTTCACCCACATAAGGAAGAAAATGAATTCAGATAAGATGGGGATTGAATAGGTCTCACCAAGTACTTATCATAGAAGCTGACCCATTTAAGTGCTTTGTAAGTGACAACAACATCATCATCACCATTACCATCATCATCACTGTGAATTAGACCTTATCGTGACCAGTTTATAGTCGAGGGAATTGAAGTTCTGAGAAACTAATTAACTGGTTCAGTTTCATACAGATAAAATGAAAAATAATAGAGTTGCCAAAATCTCCTCTATCTTACACAGAGCATCTGTAGTTTGAATATGTAGCTATAACTGTCATCAGTACTTTTTGAGTAAGGAAAGATAATTCCAACAAATATAAGTAATTGCACTAAGTAACCTTTATTGGGAGAAAAAAATAGTCTGAAATTTACTTTTATAAAAATTGCTATGGCCATAGTATGTAGGATAGTAAATCTAAATACATCTTTTGAATCATATATGCAACCCTTTGTACTTTCATTTATATGTGCATTTAAAACAAATGTTTTGCTCTTCTACTACATGTAGGGAAATTTAATACAGGACAGAGGTATGGCAAAGAACAAAGCAAACATTCGTTTTTCTCTTTCCCTTTTTGTCAGGGAAATTACTGAGAAGTGATAGTAAACAAAGATAGGTGATAAAATAATCTAGAGAAGACTGTAGTTAGTCATATCTTTCAAAGAGTTCTGCAAGATGAAGGTCTGAAATCAACTTCTTGTAGTATGATTGGAGAAGCATGAACAGAGTGGAGAAGTACTTAGGAGGTAGAATTTATGGGGCATGGAAACAGATTGAAAGTGAGAGGCGGAGGTGAAAAAAGTTTAATAGGACTCCAAGGCTTCAGATTTGACATTTTGATGAAGCCAAATCACTGGACTGTTTTATTCCTTTACTAAACTAGCCATATCAATCATTTGGTACAACGTAAGGCACCCATTCTGAATTTCAGGTATTTATTTGCAGGTAGACTATTTTATATTTGGCAGGATTGAAATCATTTACTCAAGCCATCCACCAAAACTTACACAACTCTATTTGGAGAATGAATGGATGCATTTGAGTTCCTTGGACCAACTCTAACTGGACCACACTTCCTTTAGGACAATGAACCTAATACACAGCAAGCAAATCAGTGACCACCTCCCCTTCAGGCCCAAAGTGATAAAATTAGCCAGTTATGCCAGGGTGAGTTCTACTGGGGAAAGGATGGGGAGTGGAAATTATCGAGCATTTGAGAGCATCAGGTAGGTGACCAGAACATGCTATGTGTACATAGCCATGCAAGCCAGGATGGACTTACTTGGAGAGATTTCTTCTTAAATGAAGAGCTTGAAACCCAGAAATCTTCAAATTGGCATTTGTGCTCACAGATGTTGGTGTTTTAGTCAGCTTTCTCATTGCTGTGACCAAAAAGTCTGACAAGAACAATTAGAGGAGGAAACATTTATTTGGGGGCTCAGTTTCAGAGGTGTCGGTTCATAGAAGATGAGCTCCAGTTGTTGGGGCTCAAGGTGTGACAGAACTTCACTGTGGAAGAGTGTGACTGAGGAAAGCAGTGGGAAGCATGGTGCCTGGAAGCAGAGAGGGCGCTAAGCTCAGCTCATAAAATACATATACATGCCAAAGGCACACCTGCAATGACCCACCCCATCCAGCCATACCCTACCTGCCTTCAGTTACCACTCAGTTAATCCTTATCAAGGGATGAATTCACTGATTGGGTTAAGGCTCTCATAACACAATAATTTCACTTCTAAGCCTTCTTACATAGTCTCACATGTGAGCTTTTGGGGGACTCCTGCTATCTAAACCATAATAGCTGGGAAATATTCAAGCTACAAACAGAAGACTCCCCAGTGTGGTGACTTTTGCATTGTACACACTGAATACACTTAGGAGGTAGCCTTAGTGCCACGTACTCCTAACTTCCCCATTTACTCTGTAATAAGTGGGACTACATACATTTTCCTTAAGAAAAGTAATTCTTACTCTTCCTAATAAAAAGTCTGTGACAAACTGAAACTTTAGATGAAATTCTTCACCTTATTAATAACCCTGGGGTTTGCATATTCGTCACTTACTCTAAAACCAAAGAATCCCATGTACATTACAGAAGTCATAAATGCAAATACAGACAGGAAATGGAAGCTTTATTGACACATTATACCTCTGATTATTAATACCCTCAAGGTAAGTGGAAATGAATATGAGAACTAATTTCCCAAGTAGAGTTTAGAAATAACTGATCTACACTTACCATAAGAATTATTTTCTTTATTCCAGTACAATACATCACTTTTATACTTGTATAACCTGCTTAGTATGTGGTCAGTGATAGCTGAGGTCAGTGATAGAGATACTTTGTAAGGCAAGGTGATTAAATGCTGATGAAGTTCCAACACCAGACAGTCTTTAGGAGGTGCTGTTGCTATAAAGCATTCTCTGCTCTGTTACAGACGTGACACATTTCAGCAAGACTGAATTGTTTGGAGGTCACAATAATTAAATGAACTAATAAAACCTAATGCAGTTTTTCAAAAATATATAAGAAAATGTATCAACTCAGAACATTTTCCTTTGCCCTCAAACAGGAAGAGCAGATAAAGCACTTACTGCACAGTTGATCAACTGGTAAGTGAATGCTTCATCCCTTACCACCTCCTCAGTATTACCCTTTCTTTTTCTTTCTTTTTTTTCTTCTTTTTTTTTTTTTTTTTTTTTTTAGTGTTGGAAATTGAACCCAGGGTCTTGGCATTCTGGGCGAGCACTCTACCACTGAGCTACATCCCCAGCTTCCACTCTTTAAAGTGAAATTGCACTCCAAATCTCACTGGGGTTTTCTGTTCCTCTTCAAACAAATCTAAGAATTATCTAAAAGTATTCCTGAATCACTGTAATTTGGAAACTTAACTATTAAGAACTCCTATAATTTTGTGCAGGTATCTATTCATTTAATACTCTAGTAGAGGAGGTCTACTTTCTTAAAATCATGACACTAAATATTATGGTTAAGTAAAGGGGCATAATGCATTTAAATTCATTCAATAAGCATTTATGTCACATTTACAAATAAATGTTTTCCACCACTACAGAATATAAACAAAAGGAACTGGAGGTAATAATAATGTACTATACATTTCAAAAAGCTAAGAGAAAGGAATTTGAAAGTTTTCACCCTAAAGAAATAAAAATGTTTGAGGAGATTTATGTTTAACCTGATTTAAACATTTCACAAGGTAAACATGTACGGAAACATCACATGGTCCCCCAGGAAAATGTACAATGTTTATGTTTTTATGTATCAGTTTAAATTTTAAAAGTACAAAAGAAATCAGATTATTAATTATTAAATATTTAACATAGGCTATGATAATTACTTACCCTCATCTCCAGAATTAAGAAATTCATAACAACATAAACAGAGTCATTGAGTTTTAAGGTGAGTCAAAAGGTGGGGTTTCTTGTGCAGTGGTTTGGATAGTTTATATTAATACTGATCTTACTCAGTCCTGTTGGCCTTTGACTCCATAACAGGTCTGTTCTACTGTCTACTAAATACAGTCTTTTCTGGGGGAAAATTTTTCTGATTTTATTCCAAATTATATATTCCTTGGGAAATCCATTTAGGATTAAAGAGCATTACAGCATTTAATTCACTATTACATATTAAGTAGTCTTTATTAAAATGGAATTTATAATCATAATTTTAAAATTCAGAAAATATTAAGATTTTGGAAGTAAACAATGAAAATCTCCTTTCTCCTCCTTACTAATGCCTATTCCTCATCTCAATAGTAAGTATTTTTGGTAGTTTGGGGGGGGTATTTTTCCAGCCCTTTTTTGCATGCCTATGCAAATATAAAAGGATGTGTTCAGATACTTTTTTCACAGCAAATTTTAATATTAATTCCTTTTAAATTCAGAAGAAATAATGAATGCAACAATAAAAATGCAGCAATTAATTCAACTTGAATTATATTTACCTGTATGCCAATATAAAATAAAAACTTAAAATTTTGTTTAATGGAGGGAGGAACCCATGAAACTTATAATGCAGCTCTGTCTTGCCCCAATCAGCTCTGCAGACCAAGTTCCTTGTAGGGTTCCTGGAACATAGGAGGAACTCTCAATAAATGTCTGTACAGTAAGTGAATGAACAGTGGGATGGGGACTGGCTGTGCACACATGGGGCAAGGCAGAGTGCAGATGCTCCCCTTCTCCCTGTCCTTCTGTGGGACTCTGCCCTGCCTGGGCCCTATACCAAGTATGCTGTGGCTCCTGGGCACTCTCTCTTCAGTCACTAGTGCATATTAACTGCACAGAGCAATCATGACAAGTTCACAAGTATATATACCCTTTTTAATATATTCAGACCATTTTAATGATCTCCAACTTGTTGCTTCCACATAAAATTATTATTATTCACACTGAGGGCCTCACCACAGGTTTGATCTTCAATATATATATATATATATATAAAACATATATATACATATATATATATATTCTCTATAGTGCTGAATTATAAAACTGATTGATTGATACATCCAATCCTGGACCATGCCTATTGCAATGAAAATTCTTGCACATTAAGTGGGCAGTTATATTTTTCATTCCTATCACAATAAAAATACCTGTATTTAATGAGAGATTATTGAGTAAATTTTACTGGAGATGAAATTCCAAATGAAATATAAATTTTGTATTTTTAAAATTTCGTTGTCTTCTTACAACATTTTTAGGAAGTCCCTGCATGTCTCTAGCCAAGGAAGATGATGATACTAATTTTCCTGCATTTTAAATAACATGGGACTTTATAAATTTTTCCAGTATTTGCCAGACTAAAGAATGAAAAAGCAGCTAAATTTTGCTTCAGTTGGCACATTTGAATTAGATATGTGTGCTTTTCGGTATACTGATTCTGTATATGTTCTGTGTATATTTGAGAGAGAAAAAAAAAAACTGGTTTTCCAGGTCCTTGCAAATTTTATGCAACTCTTCATTGTTTTCTTAATAAATTATTATTTGTTTATAAATTAAGGAATTTATCTTTGTCATAGTTATTGAATATTTCCCAGAGTTTAGTGGTTTTTTAAAATTTTATGAGAATTTTTTAAGAAACCGTCATCAAGATTTTTTATGTCAAAATGTAGCATTTATGCTAATCTGATCTATTTTCCATCACTAATTTTTGAAGACCTCATATTTTTTATGTCAAAATGTACATTTAACATATGGACTAAATATCACCTATAAATGCCTACAATTTTGAATTCTGTTCTGTTCAATTGATTTGTCAACCCCTAAGCCTTTCTTTGGTTTTGATTCCTATAGCTTAGTACAAACTTACCAGGAGTAACTCACTACCATTAAGTTTTTTTTCTTTTTTTTTAGCTTATTTACTTATACACATATACATTTTTTCCAAGATCTAAATAAAGAAATAGAGGAAAAGGAGGGAAAGCAGTATAGAAAATCATGATAATATTTTGATTTAAACATTGCATTTATATGTGAATTTAAATGAATCGTCATGGCAATTTCTATGTAAACATAGCATATCATACTTTAGTTACTAAAGTTTTATTTTTTATCTCAGTAAAATTTTAAATTATAAGTATCTTGTCAGTTTCTTTTTAGGTTTATTTCTAGGTATTTGGTGGTTTGCTACCATTGAAAAGGTATCTTCACACATAGGAAACCAATTTCTTTGGTTTTTTTTGTTGTTGTTGTTAATTCTCAATTTGACCAGGTCACAGGACTGACTGATTTTAGCTAATGATTCTCACTAACTCCATTCTTTCTCTTCTCTCCCAAATCCACATATTTCCCTGTTATCTCATAACTAAAAAATATCAATAATATTAGAAGCTCTTTTCTTCTCTTTGTTACTATATATTATAACTAAATTCAAACTTGTTATCATACATTCCCTGGACTAACTCATGTCCAGTTTCATCCTTTATTAAAGTAGGAATCTGTACATTTCATCTTTGCATTTAAAATTCTTCAGTGGTTTCTATAGCATACAATTTTTTTTAAAAAAATTGAGATTTCTTAAACTTGAATAGGGCCTCTAGGACCTTATCTTGCTTCTCCCTAATTCACATTTCATACCCATAATTGCCCAACCAGGCTCCCTGAAGCTTCTGTCTCTGTACTTTGAGCTTCCCATCATCTCATATCTTCACAGAATAGACCCAGAATGATCTCACCCTTCACATGAATGTCTTGAATTATCCCTCTAGAATAAGCTTCAAAGGTTTTCAGCCCCAGACTGAAATGTACACATTATCTCATTACTCTCCTGATACCCAGAGTATAAACTTATTTCATTGTATTACACTTTGTAATTTTACACTTTATATTACAGTTATTGGTTAAATAACTGTTGACCAAATATATAAAAATTTTGAAAATTTTATCTCTTACTTATCTTAGAATTTTTTGTGTATGAATATTTTTAACTGAAAGGATGAGTGAATGGGAGGATCAAATGTTATTGAAGCCTAGTATGGGTCAGGCACTCAGTTAGAGGTGCTGTTTATACAGTGGTGGATGAAATACCTGCCTTCACAGGGTTACATTGTAGTAGATAAAGGCAGTCAATCAAAAATAAATAAGTAAATATGTCGCGTATCAGGGATTTGTAAAGATGAAATAAATGGAAAATACAGCATTTCAGTCCAGATAGCTTTAATTTTGGAGACACAAACAATAGATTCACTTCAATTTTAAGAAAAATCCAACAGTTTCATTTATAGAAGTGAGAAGTTGATTCCATGCAGTGTATTTCATTATAAAAATAAAACTTAATGAAAACTTCAAAAGGTGGCAGGATTACTGAATTGAAGATCCAAGTTGGGATGAAAAATTGTTTCAGTAGAGGGACTGATATGACAAAAGAGAACACGATGGACTGAGAAGGGATAATTACAGTTTGAGAATGTGTCCACAGATTCATGGGAGTGTCAGAAGGAGAGAAAAATAAGATTATTATAGCTTAAATATCTGAGAGGCCAGCTTGTTGGGAGAATCACCACATAGATACTGAAACCAGGAAGAATCATGACAAGAGATGTTTTGGAAGAAATAACAAGGAACAAGGAAGTAAAATCTGTAAAGGACGATAAAGAACAATCTGGGGTTCTGTGAAAAACTATTCTATAAAATGTGATCTACGACTTTTGGATACTCATTCACAGGACATATAAAAATGGAGAGTAACCATTTTATGCACTTTTATAGCAATTCCATAGGGGATGCTTTGTATACTTAATCTAATAATAATTAGAAATTCAACTTCTATGCTCACTTCTTGTATTTATTTATTTGTTATTGATCAATCAAAAAGATTGGGGAGAAGAAAAGATTGATTTTCTTCCCATGTGGTTTGATAAACACTGCTGCAGTTAACTGCTGCAAGGAGGGATTATGGGTAATATTCCAAAATGTCCCAAGAGAGCTAGTGGTTTACTTAAGGAAATAATAGTTGATAGTCCAAAATTGACAGAGATGTAGGACAACCAACTAATTCTAGTTTGCCTCTGACTTTCTTAGTTTTAGTACTGAAAATTTCATGTACCTGGAAACCCCAATGTCCTAGGCAAACTAGAATGGAGGCAAAGAGGACATCCATCCCACATTAAATGCTATGAGTGATGAGGGAGAAACATCGCCACACCCTCCAATCTTCTACCAATATTATGAAGGCCAGTGGTAGGGCAGCCTCATCTGAAGAACCAAGGACTGCATGAATCCATTTTTAATCCAAGAGCACAAAGACTTCTTTACTACACCAGGGAAGTAGTAAAAGAGGTTTCTCCAGTCCTGTGGTTTAAATGTCACCTCCAAAACTAATGCTGAAATCGAATATTTATTTTAAAAGTAGTAAGAGATGGAAACTTAAAGAGATGATTAGGTCATGAGGCCTAATCCTCATAACTTGATCAATGCCATTATTGTGGGAACAGGTAAGTAATCACTGGAGTAAACTCTAGATAAAAAGCACAAGTTGGAACAGATTCTCTTCCTGTCTCCCATAACCATTGGCCCTTCTGCTTTGCTATAACACAGTATGAAGGCCCACCCCTGATGCTGATGCCAGGCTTTTGGACTTCCCAGAATCTAACACTGAGTCAAAGAAACTTTTATGATTTATATGTTACCCAGTCTATGGCATTCTGTTCTAACAATGAAAATGGACTAAAACATTCTACAACACCCAGAGCACACAGCCCAGGGCAGAGTGGAAGCTGCAGAGGGAGTATGTAGTTCTTAGAATGGACAAAACACATTATCTCTCCTAAAGACTATACAGATGTATACCAATAGTTAGCAATTCCAAGTTCTAAAATAATACAGACTAAAAAAATTGAATATGTTAAGCAATTAATGTTGGCAGACTATCTGAAGGCCAGTCCTTCTAGTATATACAATTTAATCACAATTACTTTTCATCCAAGGTCTAGCATCTCACATTAGCAATTTCAAATCTTAAGGTCATCTTCAAAGAGGTTAACACCACCACATTTGCCAAAAGGGATTTTTAATAGGAAGCCATTTAAATAATTTATACTAAGGGCTGGATTTATGTACCATCTGTTAAATACACCTCCTTACCTATTGTGAAACTAATCCATGAATTAAAATAAGAAAAGTTGGCCTGACGATTCTGGAATTAGAACATGGGTTGCTGAGTGGCCTTAAGAAAGCATTCATCACCCTCAGTTGAGGTTTGGTGAGACAGTGTCTGTTCTAAATAGATCTAGCTGCCCCATGGAGAAATGGGTTTGGTGAATGGAAAGGACACCATCTTTTCTGATTGATGCTAAAGAGACAATGACAAATTGTTGCTTTCTAACTTTCATTTTTTCTGGACCCCTTGGGACCCATCAACTTTCAGTTTGCATTTGTTATCATGACATTATCCTTTCCACATTTCAACCTGCAATTCCCAAGTGAACAGGTTATTTTTCATTGATTACAGTTTAGGTTGACTGTTAGAGATGCATCTAAATTGTCTAAATCTGGCACTGTGCTATCAGCCACCCCTGAGAAACATTTCTATAAACAGAAGAGAACCTTGTGGACTCTTGGGTAATCCCACACATGGAGTCCACATGCTGTCCTGTCAATTCCTGTTGAAGAGAGTGGCAATAACTGCCCTGTCCAGAAATTGTCTTATCTTCATATCAATGTAATTACATTTATACAAGGAATAAACCCTCATCTACACAATTCCACCACATGCCATCTAATTAAGCTGTAACCCTCCCTTAATGTGGTATCCTACTGCACTCTTCTGGGTGAGGTGTTGGCAGTACGTCTCAAACTATTTTGTTAATTACCTAGTGATTTTATTCCAGCTAATAAAATCCATTATGATACAGATTCAGTGGCACATGGGTGGGCCCTCAATTCCCACACTGATAGCACTCATTCTGTGAGTCCAGAGACCCCATTTTGAATAGCAAGTATTCAGGGGCTTTGTAATTACCCATTATGTCCCTTCATCCTATATGTAGGATACTTATAAAGACAAACTGAGCAATTTTATAGGTGTCCTATAAAATTATAGGTTCTTATAAGTGTCTTACATGTAAGACCTGGAATATAATGTGTTAATATAATTTCCAAGTAATGTTTAGAAGGTGTCCCAGAAACAATGACTCCCACTGGGGGACTTACATATGGTTCTCCAAAGGTTGGTCTCCCTGCAGTGGACCCTACCATAGTCTTTTCCAGTTAGGTTTCTGATGTCTCTTGCCTCTTTGAAAGTTCCTTTCACCAGCTGGACTGCTCAGGGTTAACATCATTGTTAAGAGCCCGGCCATTTAAATGCCAAGTGATTTGAGGCACCTTTCTTAACTTGACATTTTGTGAAAAACCTCAGTTTCCCCAGTGAAAGTGAAAAAATAATAACAAAATGAATAAAATAACAGTGTCAATAATACCATTGGAGTGTTATCAGGAATAATGAGATGATTGATTTCAAATGTAAGTCAGCAATATGTATAAATTATAGCTATTAATATTGTTATTATTGACCTTATTATGATTATTTCATTTTGTTATACTTCGTGGAGTCAATATCATATCATATCTGTCCCTCAGTGCTTTTCTAATTCCAAGGCATCTTGCTCAATTTAGTTTAAGATGAGACTTTATTCCCTCATAAGGCTATGTCAGAAGTTTATACTGTAGCATTTGTCACTAACTCTAAGTAATAATTAAATAATAACTGAACTTGGACCTCAAAAAGCTAGTGCAAACCTTAGAATCTTCTTGATAGTCTGGTCCCACCCAAAAGCATAGGGTATTCACACAGCTTCAACTTGAATAATACCATAATTTTCCCAGGTATTTCTGCTATTCTTTGAGGGACTTAAGAAAAACACAATTCTTGGCTTAGAGCAGAAGCCATTGTTCAGAGCACAAGTTTGGCAGATGCTAGGTGTTCGCAGGATGTTAAGTGAGAGCAGTGAGGTAGTATATGATAATTCTATCATTAGAGTAACTGCCTATGATAAGTTGATTTTTTTTCTGTATTTAGCAACTAAAAAAGAACTTCAGAAATGGCTTAATTAATCCTTGAATCATGTCAATTTTACCCTCCAGTGGATAGGTACTAAGAATTTGTATTTAATAAAACTCTTTTCTTTCACATCACCTGCTGATTTCTGGAGGAGAACTACCTTACCCAGTAATTTGTACTCCTATTTTAAAATTATGCATTAGCAACATCTAGGCGATGCCTATTAATGGACCTCTCCAGGTGCAGGAACAAAGAGTCCTCTTTCCCGTCAGCCATGATGCACATTTTTGCTCTTGGGCAACCTGAAGTTCACAGATTGGTTTATCTGTGTAACTTCCTGAGGAGCTTCTACTTCATCTTAGAAGAAAATATCAAAGGGGTCCTCAAGAATGTGCGTAGAATAGTTTTTGTCTTTTTAATTTTCAGTCTCTTTTGGTTACAACTCTTCCCAGGAAACATAGTGGTCATTTTTTCAAATAAGTTATAAATTTTCAGGAACTCTGAAAATTTCTCATCTAAATTAAAACCTATATCACAGTTCTTTACTTTCTAGGAGGAATGGTGGAAATGAATACTATTAAATGAGAGTCTTAAGAATTTAGACTAGGAGCAGGAACATTCCTTGAGTAATTAAAGCAAGTGGCTTAAACATTATAAGTTCCTCTTGGACATTCTGAGAAAGTCTGATGAAATATAGCACCATGTTTTCTGTTTTCACTTCCAAGACTGATACTCCAATCAGTCCAGCAAATGAATCCATGAAGTGGAGTTTTACGGAAGCAGGATGTAGCAAGACCAGAAGAGGCCAGGACTACTCTGCATATGTAAATATGAATCTTGTGTTTGGATCTCACCAAGAGTTCACAATGCCATCCTGTGTCAAAGACAAGGCATTTGGGAGGATGAGAGACTCATACCGAGCCTCCAAATCTGTGCCCCTCAGCTCTATTCAACTGACCACTCAATACAACTTAGAAGGGAATTTTTACTAAAAGAATTTAGAATCATTTTAGGACAACATGTAACAATCAGTACCAGACTGACCAAAATGGAACACTGAAGATATAAAAGGGAGTCTATTTTTAAACAAATGTATCTTAATTTAAACAATTTATTATTAACTTTTTTAGATTTTCCAATAATTTGCACATTTTTATAGAAATGTTACTGGGTTTTAAGATCTAGTGATCAACATATTTTTTTAAAGTCAACTATAAACATCAGTATTCTCTCCCAGAGAGATTTGATTCCAACATCAGTAAAAAAAAAATGTCAGTCACACTTGTGAACGTGCAGATGCACACACTGACTGGTTGACTTTTTTGACGGATTTGGCTCCTGTAAGGATCCAGCTGGTGCAATTGTCAACATGGCCTATGTATCAAATGTTGTCAGGCTCAGCTCAAACTAGGATATTTCTTAGCATCACTAACAGCTATCTTAATAAAGCTGCCAGCATTGCCAAATATAGCTTGCTGGAGTTTGAGAAGTTGAAGGTGCAGAGGACCTATGATACACATCAAGAAGTGATTAGAGGAATACCGGTGGTATATTAATTACACTTGCTGTTTTCTCATTTGATTCTTGATCTAAGTATGTTCAGAGCTTGTTCAACCTTCACTTAAGCAAAATGGTGAGAAAGAAGTTGTGTTATCACTAGAATCGAACATGTTGGAATTGAAGGTGGGCTTTCCTGAGTTCTTCCTATATGAACTATATAACACCACGTGTTCTCCATAAACTGCACACACACACACACACACACACACACACACACACTATTTGCCTCAGGTGAGATTATTTTATTTTATAGAAGAGTTCCTTATAAGTTTTAAAACGCTCATTATTTCAGCATTCATTAAGCAGCTTTACTTTGAATTTGCACTTCTTCATATATTGTCTTTTACATTTCCTAGAATTATTTCAAATGTCTGTTTTTGTTATTGAAACACCAGTAAAAGTTAATGTAATGACAGTCTTCACCATTCCCTGTGTTCCCAAAGAACTGAAAAGTGTTGAACATAGAGGAATCATGAACTCAGAGAATAACCGATAAATGCAAATGTATTTATTGAATGCCCCTATGTGTTCATGGCACATTAGACCCCACACAGTGCCAATGCTGGTAGTAACTGTTTTTCCAGTTGATAAGTGAAAACTATTAGGTGATTTCTTTCCAGAGTTTTCTGAATAGTTCAAAGTGAGGCTTGATAAAGAAATATGCAGCACAAATTTTTACAATTTGGGGTCCAGGAACCCCTAATACTATGTTTATGAGGGTACCTTCATTTTTTCCCAGGGAAAAACTTCATATTTAAAAAAATTTTATGTTTTTATTAGTGCATTACATAGGATATTATTTTCCTTCTAATCAGTGTAACTTTCTTCTGGATACTTCCACCTACTTGCTTATTTTCATCAAAGGTAAGGTAATAAAGTGAAGTCATTTGTTTCTGTGGCATAACATTGGGGAAATCCTAAATTTGGATAGGTACACTTATGCTACCTCAACAATAGCCCCCAAAATCTTAGTTGCTAGAAAACATGAAGTTTATTTGGACTATTTGAATTTTGTGACTCTTCCATCTTAACCTATGCCTGCATTATCTCTATTAGGGGAAATGGGAACATGGAGAAATCAACCATCAGCTCTTTAGTTATAGCCTAGTGGTTAGAATGCAGCATATGTTCTGCCTAACCTAAAGGTACCAGGATATTTGGATCATATGAATGTAATAATTACTGCCTCTGCCACAAATCCCTACATACCAAATTTTAGGTTTTAAAAGACTAGCAGTTATGGTTGGTATATGTCCAATGCTGCTCTAAGAGATTTATATGTGTTATCCCCTTTAATCCTTATGGAAATTCTATCATACATTTGTAAACTAAATCACAGAGGGAGATTCCACAACTTGCTCAACATTATTCAGAGAGTTAAAGGAGTAGAAATTCAGCAGTATGCCTACAGAGTACATGATTTTAGCCACTATTCCATTTTTATCTTTCTGCTTAACTCACAAATACTTACCATCCCCTCTGGAGTATGTAATTCTGAAGAATGTGCTAATAATCTACCTAATCCTGGTCCCAGCAAGGTACCTGGCTAGAAAGGTAGGCTGAATTCATAACCATAAGATCTACTGATTCCTGAAAATGATCATTCAATACCAATTACAAAATGGTAACCATTGCCATCTCTTTACATTTCTATGTTAAAATTCTCCTAGAAAAGTGACTTCCTTTAGGAAAACCATGTTGACTGCTTCCACTGTGGTACGTCCTTCTTCCATGCCACTTCTTCCATGCCTAAGGATATTCCTCTTCATAGTACTTCCATGGGTTTTGGATGCTCTTTGGTCTTTTCTGTTATGCTGTCAGGATCAAGGGACACAGGTGGGCAATTGTATCTTTAGACCTCAACAGGAAGGCTAAAGTGCCATGAGAGCATTTAGTTCTTTATTTTTACTCTCTGCGCATCTTTTAGTAATAGGTTATTTCCCCTAGTCTCAATTGCCTTACTCCAACCATACAATATAACTTTATCAAAAAAAAATAAAATAAAATTTCTTTCTTTCTTTCCTGTGACTATGATTATTCAGTATCATAGCAAGCATTTCAGTAAAAACATGTATTAGGCATCTCTAGGTCATAAAAAGAAAAAAAAAGACTATATAGAAGCATAAAAAATATACACTGGCACAGATACCTGCCCCTCTGATATTAATAAGATTTTCCACTTCACACATAAAATAAAGCCATCTTGTCAGATTGTAAATCAAGTATTTTTTACAAAAACTGAGGTCGTAGATGTTTTTCTAAAAGATTGTCTCTTGGCATGTCATTAACTAGTTTGTTCTCTTACTAGGCATTGATTCCTCAACTGAACACCCTACCTTAAATAATTGGTGTTAGGATCCCCCTGGATATCAGCATCCATTATGCTGGAAAATATCAATACATTCTCAAAGAAATTCAAGGTTGCAATTTGAATTTCCCTGATTTGTTTCTTGGCTAAAATGAGTGATTACATTTTCAAGTAACATGAACAAATGCAATTTTAAATAGTCATCTTCTGCTTTTCAGGCTTAATTTTCTTCTCTTGTGTATTTATTAGACCATCAAAAGGCTTAAAAATAGCTGGCTTATGTTCTTGTTCTACTTTCTCAATACGTACTATTAGAAATCATACCGGGTATTTCAGCTTTCATCGTTACTGGTGCTTTCCTTGGTAGCCTATGATAATAACATAGAAGATGAGTCCTGTATCATTTGTAGTCTGTGCTCATCCTTACAGAACCTCCTGGCTCTGCAGACTCTCTGTGGAACAGAAACCTTAATTGTATTTAGCCTGTTACCTCCAGCTGATTTTGAGTTTGACTTGACATATCCTGCCTTTCAAACTGTGTTATTTTCCATGTTTCTGTTAAACTGTTTGCTAACAGGGAAATCTGGTTCCCTTAGCATTTTTTTTTCTTTTATCAAGAGCATCAACATAACCACAGTGTTGCCATATTACCTTTCTGTGTCTCACTTCAATTCAATTGACCAGTGTATAGAAACTAAGCCTTAGTATTTTTCATTTGTTTTCTATAATGCTATTTTATAATGCCCAGAGAAGATATCATCAATGAAGCTATCAACTAAGGGTTTACAAGAAGGATCACAAGTGACAAAGTCCTGCGAACTTGTATTATGACTTGGTCTACTGATATATTTCCTTACCTGTAAAATGTTACCTAGAGAATCATAGCACTGGGATAGGCTAGGAAACATGTGGAAACCACAGCCTCATTTTATAGAAAGGTGAGCAATGAGTAGAGAGGATGAAAGATCTACATAAACTCACATGGTATTGAAGATAGAGCTATGAACATGAGCCCCAGGGAGCTACAGCCACTTCCACCTACACCAAACCAGAAATGTCTCTAATAAATAATGGACATGGGAGATGTTTGGCATTCATGCACACTTTTGAGGGAGTTCAAAGGAAGACAAGAGACCACCTCCCTTCCCTACATAGAAGTTGAAAAGAGGTTATATACACCTTTCATCTCCTGCTATGTGACCTTAGCCATTAGGCCATTAAGAAGACCCTGCTTGATCATTTATTGGAAGTGAAGGGAAGGGAAGGATCAATGGCCCCTGCAGTGGAGTGGAGAGTCCAGTGTTGGTGTGGCCATTGGTGATGTCTGGGTTATTTTGGCCCTGGTTGCTTAGTTCTTGTCACACCCTGCATCTGCTCTTCCTGAAGATTCTGTACTCCTCATTTCCAAAATACACTTTTTTTGTGTGTAAGACAATCAGAGCCCTGTTGGCTGTTTGTGACTAATAGAGTAGCTGTAATAAACCCATTAGGGATGCTGCTGCTGATTTAGTTGGCATAAACACAATTTCTCTTCCCTCTTGTATCTTGTCAGATCTCTTTTTTTATTCAAATTAAATCCCTCGTGTCTATCTCACAGCACCTGATACCACATAAGCATTACAACAGCAGTTGTAGAAAGAAGAAAAAATGAATAAAGAAGGGAGAAAGGAAAGGAGGGATGAGGGGGGAATGGACACAGAATTTAGTACTCATCAGCATGTTAAGGACACTTAAACACCCAAGGTGTCATTTAGGGATATTACCCAGTGGATGAACATTAACCAGGGTAGAGAGTAGACAGAAGTGAGAAAGGGGTCAAGACCAGATTCTGGGTCTATTCCAACATTTACACTTCAAGTAGTGGAGGGAGGTCACCTAAATGAGTCAGAAGGAGCAGCCAGTGAGCAGAGAAGAAAACTAGGGTCACAGAGGCTAAAGCAAAGAAGGAAGCAGACCCTTCTTCCTTAATGGAAGGCCAATGTCAGTTCAAATAAGAGAAAACAGAAAAGTGGCCTTTGGCTTCACACCACCCTTGTCCCTCAGTATCCAAGGAAGACTGATTGCAGGACCCCACAGGTATCAAAATCTGTAAATGCTCAAGTCCCTTATGTAAGATAGCACACATCGGGCGCAGTGGCGCATGCCTATAATCCCAGGACTCGGGAGGCTGAGGCAAAAGGATCGTGAGTTCAAAGCCAGCCTCAGCAACTTAGCGAGGCCCTAAGCAACTCAGTGAGATCCTGTCTCTAAATAAATACAAACATAGGGCTGGGAATGTGGCTCGGTGGCCCAGTGCCCCTGAGTTCAATCCCTGGTTCCCCCACCCACCCCCAAAAAGAGATGGCACAATATTTGCATAGAACCTATGCACATCTTCCCAGATACTTTAAACTATCTCTAGATTATTTATAATACCTAACACAATGTAAATACTAAGTAAATAGTTGTTTATTGCATTGTTCAGAAAATAATGCAAAGATTTTTTTTTAAAAACTGTACCTGTTAAATACAGACTCAACAATTATTATTTTTATTTTTGATTCATGTTGGGTCAAATCCATAGATATAGGACCTACAGATACAGAACTCACCAGGTATAGGGAGCCAACTGTATATACCTCAGTGACTTTTCTTTCAGTGTCGTGGTGCAAAGGAAAGTGCTCAGAGTGGGTAGAGGAGAGAAACCCTTGATAAATAAGAAGGGAAGCAGCTCTAGGAATTCTTTATCATTTTTTGTGGTACTGCAGGTCAAAATCAGAACCTCACACATGTTAGAGAAGTGCTCTACCTCTGAACTATACCCCAGCCCCTAGCTTTCAAGGTGTGTTTCTGTAAAGAGAAAACAGGTCAGTATCCAGAGGGACCTGTGTCCTTACTAATGTAGCCTCAGAGTTAGGTCTTTGTTATCCTCCTAACACTACCCAAGTCGCCTTCTATTATCACTCCACTGCTGATGCTCTTCTGTACATGTGCAGACTCTTCATGCCTGATTTCACTCATTTTGACTGCTTTGATGAATTCATATACTTAGTTATACACTTAATTCCAGCTGTCTCTTTTCCTCTAAACACAAAAGTCTTGCAAGTCCTTCACATTTAACAAACTCTCTCAAGGCAATCTCACACTGGCTCTCTTTCTTTTGTGGGGTCCTCTAGGCTGCCCACAGAAAACACTCAAATCCTTTGTCCTGATAAACCTTGGGATGGAATGACAACTCATTCTCAGCTCAGCCCCTTTTCCTTTGTCCTGTTTCTTCCAGTGAGCCAACTTGTTATATATTTTAAAACAATCTAAAATTATGAAATGGCATGTTAATCAAATATAAATATGAGCTACATGATGTGCAAATTACCATATATATAAAATATATATTATATATGATAATTTAATAAAATGTTTGATTAAGACTATTATAGGACTCTGTTGGGTCTACCCCTTTAGGAACCACACTTCCACTGACTTGACGTAAAAAGCTAGAACCCTCCACATAAAGCACCTGCCCCTTCTTACCAGTAACAATGGGGAGCAAACTATAATAAAGCTCACAAATCATCCTCAAAACCCTCCTTCACAATAATGTGTGGAGCTTTTATAACTGAACTATGAGAAACATATTCAAATACCATAAAAATGTTCTTAGAAAAAGCCTTAAAATATGTGACTTTGGTGCTTTTTAAAAGCTTTCTTGGGATGATATTGATATACAATATCTTGAACATATTTAATTCATCCAGTTGTATGAATTTGAACATATGTGTGCCCCATGGGACCATCACCACAATCAGGTACTAAACATGTCCATTTGGAGGGAATGGACTTTGACATTTTTTAGAGAATTCTTTCTCTTGTACCTTGCTCCCTCAACATTGACCTTCACATTCTTCCATGACATAATCCCTAAAGCCAAATTCTTTGTTTCTTTGATATCTTAGGTCTTCTCTGGAGTAGCTGTAGGCAGGTGGGGTATGGTGGAGGAAATAAATTGCTGGGAGCATGGCATTGGGGACTGAATCTGTCCCTAACCCCCTCCAGCTTTTCTCTCTTTGTCCTGGCTGCCATGAGATGAGTTGCTTTCCTCTCACCTTTTAGACATCATGCTCTGCCTCACCTCAGACCCAGAGCACTAGAGTCAACTGACCATGAATTGAAACCACTCAAAACATGAACCAAATACAATTTTTCCACCTCTAAGTTGTTCTTCTCAGGTGTTTTTGTCCCACAAACATAAAGCTAAATAACACACTCTTCAAGTTAGACTAAAATCATAGCACAATAAGTAAAACAGAGATGCATGAAGGAAATCCACCTTAAATTCCTGTCATCATGGTTTCATCATGGAAACAGGCCAGCAGAGGAAGAAAAGAATTACTTACAGCAGTACTTGAACCTAATTTTCATGGGGCATTAGACTTGCTGGTATGCAGGTAAAAGCAATATAGTATACAAAAGTTAAGGATTAATTCACTGTGAGCCTCCTGGTGCTTTCATAACTGGTGGTAAACATAGTAGGCCAATTACAGTAACAACTCAAGTAGGATTCTGATTATTTAGGGTTAAAGTTCTGAGAACTGATAAAAATTTAGAGGAATTTAACAATGATTTTTAAAAAATGATTGATATTATTTGAATGCCCCTCCAAACACATGTTGAAATTTAATAGCCATTAAAATCATATTAAGAGGTGGGGCATCTAGGAGGTGAATATGTCATGAGGGCTTCTCCCTGTTTATGCTATTATCATGGAAGTGGGTAAGTTATTGGAAGGGAGATATCATGGAAATCATTCCTGGGAGGGAGAAGATGTTGCTCAATGGATATTAAATTATAGTTCAATAAGAAAAAGAAGTTCAGGTATTCTATTGAATAGTATTGTGACTACAGATAATGATGTATGTTTTAAAAAGCTTTAAGAAAGGATCTTTGAATGTTTTCACCAAAAAGAAATGATAATTGTTTGAAGGGATAGATGCATGTACACTTATTTCAACATTGCACAATGTATACATGTGTTGAAACATCACACGGTACACCATAAATAGGTACTTTTTTAGGTTTTATGTATTAGTTAAAATAAAAACCTAAAAATTATTAGTTTGACCAATTTCCCTCTTTCTCACACATGCTTGCTTGCCTTCCACCATGTTATGACACAGCATGAAGTCCCCTGTCAAGCGCCAGGGCCATGCTCTTAGACTCCCAGCCTACAGAATTCTGAGTCAAATAAATATATTTATTTATAAATTAATATGTGATATTTTGTTTCAGCAGCAGAAAATGAACTAAGACCATGATAAATATCAATTCTTCAGAAGAAACTACAGCTGTATGTACAGTATCATACCCTACTAGAGTTCTTCCCTCCTTCCTTCTTCCTTCCTACATTTCTTTCTGTTCTCCTTCTTTACCCTTCCCTCTTACTTCTTTTCCTTCCTTCCTTCCTTCCTTCCTTCCTTCCTTCCTTCCTTCATTCCTTGTTCCTTCTTGCTTTCCTGGAAATTATAAGTGATCACCAGTTTAAGTGAAATAAACTAAGCACAGAAAGACAAGTACTGCATATTCTCTTTCACATGTGAAAGCTAAAAAAGTTGACCTGAATGTAGAACCGTGATTACTAGAGGTTGGGAAGGAATAGGGAAAGAGTGGATAAAGAGGGGCTGGATATGATCAGTACATCTCTATGTAGATAATCAAATGCCATTCTGAAACCTGTTAATATATACAATTAACATACATAATCAAAAATAAATAAAGATCTACAAAACAATGACCAACAGAACAGATCCAATTTGACATGGGTCAAAAATAAATGTGAGCCAGGTGAGGTAGCACCAGCTTGTAATCCCAACAACTCAGGAGGTTGAGGCAGGAGGATTCCAAGTTCAAGGGCAGCCTTAGTCTAGCAAGAGCCTGTCTCCAAACAAAAAATAAAAGAAAAAATTTTTTAAAAGGGTTGGAGATGTAGCTCAGTGCCAAAGCACCCCTGGATTCTATTCCCAGGAACAGAAAAAAAGAGAGGGGGTGAGGTAAGTGGTGCAGAGGTTTACGTTCTCTGCACTCAGGACCTCAGTCATCATCACTGTCTCAGGGCTCATAGACTGACTCATGACTATTGCATCATATTTGATCTATTATAATGCCTTGGCTAAGGATCCTATTTTAGAGTTGGGGGTGGAGTTATATGACAGTGACTAGATGACCAGATGTATGTATGCCCCTCCTACCACATATCCCAACTCTCAGAAGCTTCTAACCAGTTATAACATTGAAATCATCCCTTAAAACACACCTGAGATGCTAGCATGAGAACTGTATGCAATCGATCAAGATGTGGCACATATATGAGATATTGTGTCTCTGATTACTAAACAAGATGTATCTGGAAATCAAGGGCAGAAGTGAGAGGAAATCTCATTAGTGATTTTCTTGGAAGATGTTGTTCTTTCTTTTCCCATGACTTCAGTTTTTACCACAAATTCAGAGATGAAAATGTTTCTTCCAGGGAACACAGTAAAGGATCCTCAGGACCTAAACTTCAGACTGCAGCCTGTTCTGAATCTAATCCCTCCAATGTCCCCATCCCAGATCTCAAGGCACTGATTTTAGCACAAAAACTAACAATGGCTTGTTTCCAAATCCATTAATCCCCCTGATCCTACCCCAAACCCAGGTTTTTATCCTGTTCTGCCCTTTGTTTAGAAAGACAAATGTCACTTTAAATTCTGCCCATAGACCTTTTGGCTTTTACACTATACCTCAAGTTGGCTGACCTGAGCCTCTCATTTGATTTTTCCTTCAGTGTTTCAATGACATTTAACAAAAAGCAGCTAACTGCACAAGTCTTAACGCTACCATTGATCTCTGAAACACTAGAGATATTATGTAAGCAATGTATGTTCCAACACACTTCAGCATGGGTGAGCATCTTACTAATTGTGACATCATGGCATGCCCATTTGCCATCATCAGTGAGAGTATCTCATCCTGAGAATCTGATTATGGGAAACTGGAGCTTCAACTAACTATGGGCATCCTAGGAGGCAGTATAGAACATGCTCTTCAAGATTGTCCCATTAAGTGGGCAAGAAAGCAGGATTTTTAAACACCAGCTCCTGAATGCAATGGTTAAAGGGTGAACCCTACAAGCTCTAATTCCCCAGCCTTTGTGACTTACTGTACTCACTGGCAAAGTGGGCTTCCAAGATGAGATAAAGTCCTCCAACAAAGAAACACAGGTGCTGGCAGCTGCCACCTTTGTAGTGAACAGGGCAGTGGATACGGGCAGGATGCCAAGAACATCTGCTATTAGAGTCAGGTCCTGGAATAGATTTTAAAGATATTTCTCCCTTGGTAGTCAGCCTCTCTTCCAACAAACTCTTGCCTTTCATACACTATTTCAAATTCCAATAGGATGGCTGGAATTTTTCTAATGTCTTCATCAAATTAATTGCTCTGTGTTTTAATACATGATAAATATGAGAATGTCTTCCTCTGATCCCTGGTCTGGAAAACCATTCATCATTCTAGAGAGTTTAGATTTCCCCTCTTCTCTACAACATTATTGGTTTCCCTGGTTCTTCCTGTTAATAAGTCACTCTCACCATTGACATTGATGGAATGGTATGCTTCTATTATGGTTCATATCACACTGCATTGTGTTTCCCCAGCTATACCAGGAGGTTTTTAATGGCCTGACCACCAGACCTCAGCCTTATGTTTGACATGTAAGGGATGGTTTTGCTTTGAATTAAAGAAGTCCATTAACTTTAAGTATAGCTTTTCTACTTTGGTTTAGGTGCCTAAATGAAAAGATGTTAAGAGTAGATCTGATACAACAGAAAGTTAAACATAATTTTATTACAAGATACTTACTAATTCTTCATCAGATAGTATGGACATTTTTATTTAGAGAGCAAAGTATAAAAAAAAATCCATGATTGATTTATTGAGGGGAAACTCCACATGCAATCTGAGCTTCAAAGCAAATGCACTTGTGGTCTTTTGGTCTTTTAGATAAAAATATAATCAACTAAACTAACACATAGTAACTGTAACTATATTTCTAATGGGTGAAGAATCAAAAGTTACTGGATTTCCAAATGTTCATTAGCCTGCAAAATAAACTGTAGTTGCCCTTACTAAGAAATCATGAGCAGGATTCCCAGTTCTAAATAGTAAGTGTTTACTCAAGTTATCATTTTGGGTGCACCTGTGCTCAGATACATATTAAAAATATCTGAAATTGGCATTTATAAGAGAGAAGTACGGAGACATCTGTAATGGCAGTGAATGGGAAGGAAAGGAATACTCCTTGGCTTATAGTTTAAACTATGGATTGAGGTATTAGGGATCTCCAGAGAAACCAAACAGTCAGTGTGTGTGTGTGTGTGTGTGTGTGTGTGTGTGTGAGAGAGAGATACACACACATGTATATCAAGTGGTTTCCAACAGTAACAGTGAGGTGTTTCCAGATAGACATGCAATAATGGGAGGAAATGAATGATATTTTATAGTGTGCTGTGTTGATAGATAGGACTTTTGTTGATAGATAGGACTTTTGTTGATAGATAGGACTTTTGTTAAACTGCATATTAAATGCAGTTTTTACTCACTGTTTTCTACTAAAAATGGAATTATTGAAATGTAATTCCATCACAAGTAGAGGAGCACACACACAGAGAAAGAGAATATATTTTAAGCAATTGGCTGACACAATTATGGAAGCTTGATAAATCCAAACTCTGCAGGGCAGACCAGGAGGCTGGGGACTCAGAGAAGAATTGCAGCTTGAGTCTGATGGCCATGTGTTGGCAGAAGTCCACTGTATTCAGGATAGGTCTATCTGAATTCTATTAAAACTTTCAACTGATTGGATAAGGCCCATTCCCATTATGGAGGGTAATTTCTTCACTCCTTTCCACTGGTTTAAATGAAAATCTCATTCAAAGCACACATTTATAGAAACCGGAAGAATAATGTCTCACCAAATACCTGGGCACCATGACCTAGCTAAGTTGACACCTAAAATTAACCATCAAAATTGGCCATAGCCCCCTACTTCCTGTAAAAGCTCCACTTGTTAGAGTACATAAATTTAAAAATGTTTAAATGTTTTTAAAAATGAGAATAGAAAGTAAATGAAACCAAGAAGAGAGAAATGGTAGTGACTAACTCAATAGAATGAAGAATATTGAAATCTGAAATCCCTGCACAGGTATTAAAAAGAAATTCACCCTGCAGAACTCCAAGAATATCAACTCACCCAAATGCTTATATAAGAAGGTTGACTTCCCACAGTCTTTCCTCAGATAAACAACATGATCATGGGTTTATAGTTCATTCCATGGAGGAATTAAGCACTCCATAAGCAGGGATGTCAGATATGAGAGGTAGAGCTAAGGGGTAAAATCACCAGCATTCAATTAGCCTTTTGGTTTGTGGGAGTGTTTCTATCTTAACCACACTGGCTCCCAGAACCTTAATAGACATTAAAGAGTCTTTAACCAGAAAAAATATAGCTGTTCAAAGAGAAGAAGAAAAAAATGAAGACCTGTGAACATTGATAATGTGCAGGTCCCCTGATGGAAAATCGTGATGTGAGAGATTTTATTCCTCCCTCAAAACAGAAGGTGAATAAATAATGCCAAACTTTTGTAAGTTGAGAAATGTAATATCATTGAGAGATGCTCATTAAGGACAAGGAACCTGAAGCAGAGGAAGGTCCTTTCAGGGGAGAAGAATTGGAGAATGAGAAAAAAAAAAGTTTTTCAATTTGAGTTTTTTAATACCATAAGGAATTAAAGAACAGTTATCTAAATTATTATATGAGCCTCTGAACTAACTTTTCCTTTCCACACTCCCCTTACTCTCAGTGAAAGAGCCAGAGCTCAGTTCTGGTTCCCCAGTTCACCACCTGTGAAAGCTCAAGTGGGTACAAGACTCAACAAGGCCTTGCAGGACTCTCTCAGCCTTACCTCCGGCCATGGCCTCCTGCCTCCTCTCCTGCACTCTCCCACCACTCGCCAGGGACTCAGCCTCTCCAACTGCACTAGCCTAGCTGCCCTCTTCAAAATCTGTCAGAAGCACTCCTTCCCGGGGCCTCGCACTGCCTCTCAGAACTGGCCAAGAAGGCCCTTCCCAGGTGTTCTGGTGCTGCCTGGGCCTCCTTGAGGTGCTGGGTGAAATATCACATTTCTCAGACTCTTTTGGCCATCCTCTTTAAATTTCCATTATGACTAGCTCCTCGAATGCCCTGAAGTTGTTATCTTCTTCCCTCATTTTGTTTTCTCTTTAGATCTTATAACTTTAGCATCTGAGCCCCAAATAAAATACAACCTTCATCAGGATAAGGATTTTTATTGTGCTTATTATTGAATTCTCCAGTATCTGGAAAAGTTCCTGACTTGTAGTGGGAACTCAAACGCATGTTAAAGGATGAAATAAATTTACCACTTTTATGTGATGTCTTACTTTGATTTTAAAAGATATCTTTCAAAAAAGGTTAAAAGATTTTAAAAGCATGTTGCTATAGACAGCATATAATTTGTATTCTCAAATTAAGAATATATATTATTTTAAAATTAAAATAGAAATTTTTAAATATATATGATACACATATATATATTTTTTAAATATATATTTTAAAATATATCAATAGTGGAGGAGGCTATTTGGGGGTAGAGGGAACTTTGGGATGCTTAACCACAGAGCAATATCCCCAGCCCTTTTTTATATTTTTTTTAGAGACTGGGTCTCGCTAAGTTGTTTAGGTCCTCACCAGGCTACTGAGGCTCATTTGAACTCCCCATCCTCCTACCTCAGCCTCCTAAGCCGCTGGGATTACAGGTGTGCGTCAAGATTCCTGGTTGAAAGGGACTTTGTAAGCAACAACATTTAAATGGTAATATCTGAACTCACAGTGCAGAATTTGATGAAAAATTAAGCATGACTGTATATGTACCACACATATACCTCTATATAATAAAGTTAGAGCTATTATATAGCATCTATTACATTTTTCATTATTTGGGGAATTATTGAATATGAAACCCAAATACTTTTAATACACCATTTAATCCACATGATAGCTTAATTTAGTTAGAACTTTCCATTAAGTCAGATAAGTGGCTGTTTCCTATCTACCATTATTTGAAGAGCATATTTATGGTCTTTATTGACTGTATGTGTGACACTCTATATCTGTATTGAAGGTTTTACCCATGAATTGATACAATACTATACTAAAAGTATCACGAGGCTTCCAAAAGGAAGGGAACCCTTGGTTCTGGCACCTGTTAGAAGAATCTCTCTCTTTCTAGGTTACAGTTTTATCTGTGAATGCCATCTCTAGCCAACTTAACTTCTACTGGGAGATGTAGTAGTGGGATGGGGAACATCAACTTCCCTGACTTGGGAAACTGATTTCTAAACCTGAATCCCCCTGAAGTTTTTACTTTCACAATGTTTTCTGTGTTACTGTGTGAAAAGAAGCCTTCAGGATTGTAGCCCAGAATTTTGCTATGAATTACCAGGTATGAATTCCATAATTATTGCTTCATTTTTTACTTGGAAATAGTGAGGCAAGCTTGTTTTCTAGCCTCATATCTCATCCATGAATGAAGGGGCTTAGGTCTACTATTTGCTATATGATGGGTTTTGAACTGAATTTCCCGATTGGGAAGCAACCATGAGTAAGAAATCCGGAAGTGGCTTCTGAATTCATCTTTTAGAAGGACAGGAACCATTATACTCTGAGGAAATAAATAGCAACTGTAGAATGTATGGAGGACCCCAGATTGGATTAGAGATGTCAGAAATAACTAAGGTGTTCATTTAAGGGCGACTAAAGGAAAATAAAAGGATTTGAGCTGTTTGTCTTGGCTGAAAGCACTTTAAATGGAGAAAGGCAACTCCAGCACTTATTTATAAGCTTAGGAATAGAATTAAATTGAATTCCATTGGGTTCTGTGATAGCTCTTTCCATAGACTTAGCCTATATTTTATTGGGTTTCATTCTAAGACCATCTTTTGACCAAATGAGCTTTTCCAGAACAAAATATTTCAAAGGACTGTCAGCTTTACCTTTCTCTAAAAGATGTTTGTTCCTGTTCACTATCATAATGAATATATACATTTTTCATTTACTTCCTTGGAATAGGGTCACACTACTTAGTTTTATAATAATAATTTCATTTATCAGGTATCCATGCTGTGCACTATAGGTACATTTTATTATTTAATTTTCACGCACATTTGAGGAAAGAGGCAATATTATCTGCAGCTTTTAAGGGTGATAAATGTCAAGGGAGTTGCCTGTGGATAGGAAACTTGTTGGTCTAAAAGCTAATGGTTGAAGTCAGGATTGTTTGATTATAGTGATTAGCACCCAGGAGTAGGACTTAACCAAGCATGCACATGGAAATCACATGAGAAGTTTTCAAAAGGCATATCTGAAGCAATTCCACAGATTTATTTAGGGCCAGGATAGTTGTAATTTGAAATAGCTACTAGTGTAGCTAAAGCTGCTGATCTAGGGAAGAATCTAAGTTTCATCCCTCCAATAACCCCGTTCACAAATAATGCTTAAAGCAGCTCTCCAGGCAGTGCATATTTACAGAGAATATAGGACAGGAACTTTGTCAAAGTCCTACTTGTCTTATCATTGTTTAGTGCCTGTGTGTAAATTAAGGAACTTATTTCTGTTACCATTGAGGAGAGGGAAGGACCAAAGGGTAGGGCCAAAATTTTACTTACTTTATTGTTATGGTTTGAATATAAGGTGTCCTCCAAAAGTTATGTGTTAGACAAAGGAATGCTCAGAGATAAAATTAAGAGAGTTCTGACCTAATCAGTAATCAATTTTATGGATTCATAATTAGAATAGATTAATGTAGGCAGATAGTGCATGGCTGGAGGAAGTAAGTCACAAGGTCATGTACTTGGGAATCATATTATCCCTGGTTGTTAGTACTGAATCATTCATATTCTCTCTCTCTCTCTCTCTCTCTCTCTCTCTCTCTCTCTCTCTCTCTGCTTCCTGGCTGCCAGGTCCTGAGCTGCTTTCCTCTGCCATGCCCTTGCAACATGATATTATGCTTCACTTCTGGCCCAGAGCTATGAAGTCAGCTGACCATGAACTGAAACTCTGAAACCTTCAGCCAAAATAAACTTTTCATCCTCAAGTTGTTCTTGTCCAGTATTATTGGTCATAGTGATGCAAAACTGACTTCCCCAAATATCCAGGAGGGGCAACAGGAAGCCAATGAGGAATAAAAGAGTCACAAAAAGAGATTGGAAAACTTATTATTTTTGTTTTGAGGAGACATTAGATCATTTCCTTGGATAAAGTTCTGGGAGATCAGAAAATCCATGTGTGTAGGAGGCAGAACTTTACTTCTACCTCTTGGGGGTTTTGGCTTTGACCTGAGAATTAAATTGGTATAGGACAGACTAACAGGAGAAAGCATACACATTTATTCAAATTTTACATCACATGGGAACCCTTAAAAGATGTGAAGCTCCAAAGAAGTGGCAAAACTTAAATGATTATATAGCAGGTTGAGAAAAGACAGGCAAGTATGTAAAAGTAACTTATGTGGAGAGATTAAAGGAAGATAGAAATGATTTTAACAATCAGGACTGTTTGTACAGAATTCTCCCAGTTTCAATTTCTGGCCCTTGACAATAAGAATGTTACTGTCCTTTGGAACAGAGAGGACATCTTCCACATGGGAACTATATCTCCTGCTCTTAAAAAAAAATAACGGGCAGAGTGTTTTTCAAGCACTTTTAGCTCAAAATAATGCTTAAGCTAAAGTAGTATATTTTGGGGTGGCATATTCTGCTCCCTTGATTAGTCTGGTACTCTTTGTCCTGAAACCATTCCTTCCAATTAAAGGGACCCAGAATGGCTTAAATGACATGGTCCAGGATGGCTGTGCGTGCACTGAGCAATGGAAAGGGAGCACCAGATGGAAGAAGGTACTGAATTGTCATGGGGACAGCCACATGGCTGAAATCTCCCAGGATGCACTGCTCATTGGAAAGGAATGGTTTCACCAATTACATAAGCAAAAGGCACTGGAGAGACTCTGGCAGCTTCTCCCAGAGGAAACATTTCCATCCAGGAGCTATTTGTACATTTATTCACTTGTTAATCAAACATTTACTAAGTGTCTTCTCTGTACTTGCACTAGGCCTAGAACACAAAATTTATTAGTCAACCTGGTTTTCAGAGAGGGATAATCCAAAGGGTGAAAGCAAAAACAGCGAAACAATAAAAATCTCTGAATAAATTGAGTATATTCAGTTGTTACTTGCTGATAATTCATCACATTTTGTTTTTTATTACTATAAAGAAGGGCTCTTCTGCCCATTTCTGGAGGTGGGAAACATACCAAGAAGTAACAAAATAATGTTCACTACCATCCAGGATGAAAGGCAATGTTTTAGTCAGCTTGTGCATCCTTGTGACCAAAAGACCTGACCAGAACAATTGAGAGGAGGAAAAGCTTATTTCAGTTCACAGTTGCAAAGGTTCAGTCCTTGAATGGCTAACTCCACTGGTCTGAGCAGGAAGTGAAGCAAAACATCATGACAGAAAGGTGTGGCAGAGGAAAGCTGCTCAGGACCTGGCAACAGGAAGCCAAGAGAACTCTGCTCACCAGCTACAAAATATAAAACCAGAAGCTGCCCCCATCCCGCAGTGACATACTTCTTCTAGCCACACCCTATAGTTACCACCCAGTTAACCCTTTCAGTGAATTAATCCAAAAATTAGATTAAGGCTTTCATAACCTAACCATTTCCCCTCTGAATGATCATTAAGTCTCACTCATGAACTTTTTGGGGACACCTCTTATCTAAACCATGAAAGGCAAATTTTTCTGTTGCTCATAATTGGAGATGAGGTCTCTTCACGAAAGTTAATCAACTCTTTGGATGAATCATCAAACCTAATTAAGGGAAGGAAAGAAGCATATTATGGAAAGTACTATTTTTTGTTTATTTTTTTTCCCTTTCCTCTAAGTATATGCAGTGAAAAGATGGCAAAGGAAGGAAATTTGGGTCCTAGAATTAAAATACTTGTGTTCAAATATCTCTGAGAGATCAGTCTGGCAGGAGCCCCAGAAGGAGCTGAGTTCAGTGGTCTGGGAGGAGCACTATGAGGTTCCATATGGGTAAGTGCTCGGTCACTAGGTGGTAAGGAAGATAATGATTCCTCAAGGTAACAATGACCTCATTCACAGGTTGTCCAATCCAAAGAATGTAAATGCTGTCCTGGCCATGGCTCAGTCCCTGACCACCCAGAGAAAGTGGTTCCAGGCAAGAAGATGCACAAGCCCTGGATGAAAGGGTGGAGTTTTGAATCTACATTTCAGAATCAAATTGTGTAGAAAAGGAACCTGCAAAGACTAATAAAGGAGTGGACATCTGTGGGATACAAACATATCTCCAACATTAGTGTTTTCTTGAAAATCACCTCAATCTATTATACGATTGGTTAAAAAAAAAATTAGCCAATTAAAACTGCCATAAAAATAGTCAACAAAGACCCAGTGACTTAAACACTAGAAATGTATTTTTTAGTTCTGAAGCTTAGATAAAGCCAATTTGGTATCTGATCTTTTCTTGGCTCATAAACCTTCTTGCTCTGTCCTCACATGGTAAAAAAAATAGAGCAAATTTTTAATGTCCATTCTTATAAGGGCATTAATACCATCTGACTAGGACCCCACCCTTACAACTTAATTTAATCTTTATCATCTCCTCACAGGTTCTGTCTCCAAATACAGTCACATGGAGTGTGACTTCCAGATATTTATTTGGGGGAAATGTAAGTTTCTAGTTCCTAACAGTGAGTCTATACACTTGAGGTATTAGTAGGGTCACAAATTTCTGGGGTCTAGGTTTACAATTTTTTTCTGTTTTCAATTATATGTTTAGCTAAAGCATATGTAATTTATAAAGACAACACTATTTCACTTATAATTTATAATCCAATAAATTTTTTTTAGCTTTGTAAATAGTTTTATTTTTGCATCATTGAAAATCCACATGCAGTTGTAAAAAATAAGGAAAGTGCAATGAACCATTCATGTACTCAGTTTTTTCCAAAGGTAACATCTTGTTATATACTACAATATCACTGCCAGGATATTTGTATTCATACAATGATGATAAAGAACAGTGGAGATATCAGATAAAAAAACTTAAGAGCAAAACTCTTCAGCATCCACTTGATAAACCCTGAGAAAATTTCCCATAAATGCATGAATTAGTTATTAAACTGAAAAAAGCACAGGTGACAACCTATGCTGATGAAATCTTCACTTCTTTATAAATCCAATAAATTTTTAATAAAAGAAATTTTAGTTGATCAATTGTTTCTGATAAAAGGGGAATCATAATATTAGTTCATGTTTTAAGAGTCATATGATGTTTTCTGTTTTCTATTATGAAAATCCTGTAGGCTATTCAAACTGAAAATAAATACTACTATATAATGTTTAGTAAAATTTATGTGTTAGTTTTAGAACTATTTGTGAGATAAGTGTGATCATTGTTTCTCCTACTTTATGCTCATCACTTATAGTTCAGAGTTGGGAAAATAGTTGTTCAATTATTTGACATGGAATATTCCAAGATATGATTCATTAG